>AWUE01019053.1:0-70917 GCA_001974825.2 Corchorus olitorius
AAATATGGATTATATTTATACTAATGCAAGTTGTAATGTAAAATTGGAGATAATGTTTGAGCTCAAGAAATTGAATAATTGAGAAATATGTTTGAATTTTGTGTGATTGAATATTTGGAAGCTCTTTAAATAGAGTTAGAGAAAGATTTGAGATATGAAACTCAAATGGTATAAATTTTGGACGAATAAGGAAGGGGTTGTAGGAAGTAAACTAATTCTGATGACCAAGAGGTTTTTAGGGAAAGGACAATGTGGAGGAAGTGACTTGGGAGTTCAAGTCTATAACGAAGAAATTTTATCTGAAATTATTTTTATTGTTAGTGAGCAAAAATTTTGAGGACAAAATTTATTTTAAGGGGGGTAGAGCTGTGATACTCGTCCCTAGTTATTAAGTTCACTAGACTAAGATCATCATTTACTAAGGAAGTAATTGTTGTAATGGAAGTCAAATTGAAACAATATAGAAGTAATTAGCAATTTGAAAAGAAGGGGGGTAGAGCTGTGATACTCGTCCCTAGTTATTAAGTTCACTAGACTAAGATAATCATTTACTAAGGAAGTAATTGTTGTAATGGAAGTCAAATTGAAACAATATAAAAGTAATTAGCAATTTGAAAAGAAGGGTTGAATTGAAGGAGATACAAATTAGAGGACATATATTCTAAAAAGATATTTTTGGGGTTTTCATGAAGAAATGAAATTAGTTATGGCTAATTGAATATGAGAATATTATTAAGAAAACAAGAAATTGGGAAATTATGAATTATGTGAATTAAATTATCAATATTAAATGATTGAAGGAAAAAGAAAGGAGGACTAAATTGAAAAGAGATTAATTATTAAGGGGTATGTTAACAATTACACCCAACTTAATTTCAAAAAAAAAAGGATTTCCATGACCACAAATAGTGGTCATCTTTTACAGTATATATATATATTAACCGGTCACACACTCCCCAAAAATGATGAGAATTTTACTAGGCTTTTCTTCATCTTCTCCAAACTCTTCCTCCTCTTACTTGCATGTCTTGATTTCTTCATCCACCAACCATCAAAGCTTATGATCTTATACTCAAATTAAAGCTTATTTACACCCCTAGCAAAGCCCCATAACTATTTCTCCAACTAGCTTCAAGATTTCTTAAAGAGAGGAATTGAAAGTGTCAAGGTGTTTGGTGAGCAAAGTTGGGAACTTCATCATCTTTGGGTAAGTAGTTCTAATTTCTTGAAGCTAAGTTAGTTTCCATTGTTTTAAGGCATTTCATGAAGTGTGAATGCATGTAGAGTCATTGAGCATGCTTAGTTTATGGTGAATAATTTGATGATTGGTGGGTTTTGATGTTTGTTAGTGAGTAGACAAAGGTTTGATATTAGGGACTGTGATGAATTGGGTTCGGTTTTGAGGTTATTTGAGGTAGTCAACAATGTTGGAAAATTATGAAACTTGGCAGCCCTGTAGGTGCTTGTATGAGGAACAAGTTTTGTTTATTAAGATTTTGCTAATACTGCCTGGAAATTGAATTATAAGGCTCGGATTATGGTGTCTGTGTATTGAGGTTCACATCTGGAAATTTGACTAGAAGGTTGAATTCGAAATGGTTAAAGCTCGAACTGGAAAAATTTTGCTGGGGATCATTTTTAGCCTTATGAGTTAGCTTTTTAATGGTTTTGGAATCACTTGAATTGGTTGAATATTGTGGAAATTATGCCTGTTTTCCCAAAGTGTCGCATTGCTGGAAATGCAGAAAAGGGGAGGAACGGGTTCATTTCTAGCAGCCTATTTCGAGGGGCATAACTTTGCCTTAGGAAATCCAAATTGGGTCATTCTTGAGTCTAAATTGTAGGGTTTGGGTCCCTTTACAACTTTGTAGAGGAAACGAAATTGAGATTTTAAGTAAAAACTAGAGAAAAATGACCATATTTGAGACTGCACAATGATTTCCAATAACAGGATACCATTGGTAATACTTGGAATCAACTTGAAATTTGAATAGGATAGGAGCCGAATTTGAAAAGGGTTCTAGGAATAAATTTAAGTACTGAACCATCTTACTAATAGATGTGATTTCATTGAATTTGGTTCAGAATTGTGCAAGATATAATTGTGTTTGTGAAGCCTAGTTATATGGTCAAGTTGGAAAAAAAAGGGAGCTTAATAACTAAAGGATTCTGCTTATCTAAACCCTCAATTTGAGCATGTAAGGTCATAGAATCTTCGTAACAGCCCTAGTATATTAAAGTTACCGTTTTGCCCATACTAGGCTAAAATTACAATTTTTGCCCCTGGATGCGGAAATGATTAATTAAACTCCAGAAAGGGTATTACAAATCTTAAACTCGTCCTGCAACTATGTAAGGCATAATTAATTGTGTGAAGTCCTTGACATTAGACTGTGGGTTTGGGTTATATGCTTTTTGTGGTTTATTCTGTTTTTAATCTGATTGTTTTGATATCTTTGTTTATTACTTTGGTTTGTGTTTTTAATTATGATCCTGGTTTTAATAATTTTCCTTGTGATGGATGTGCTTCTCAATCAGACGGCTGAGGCGCTGATCGAGACATCGGCTAGGCTCATATTGGATAGGCTATGGGTGTGTACGAGTCCCCTGAACTGTGAGTGGGTTGTCTTCAACGGAGAACCCGTTGAGGAATTGTTTTATACTGTTTTATTTATATAATGTACAAATGGTTTTATCAAATGATTTTGGGTGCATGAATTACCTGTAAATATGATTTTGAATTGTTGATAAGCATACGAGGACTTATGGACTGGCGCGGTCCAGCGAGTACGTATGGCTTGGGTTGGTGGTTATACTAGCTAGTAGTTGGACTCATTTGGCGGACCATGGTTTGATTTGGATCCACATGGTTTGTCGCTCCAGGCCCGACACGCCATATATTTGCACCGGTTCAGCGTGTGCATGGGGGAGCTAAACTGGGTGTGCTGCGGCCACCACGCAGTACCGGACCCAAGACAAAGTCAGGAGGACGGGATTGTTTGGGAAAAATAAGGAAATCATATTTTTACTAGTATTATTTGATTATGACCAAAATGCCCCTGACAGTTCCAGAGGTTGACTCGGGCCAAAGTCACTCTGGATAGGTTTTATTGGCAGCCCAGGTTTTATAAAATGATAAATGATTTTGTATACTCGTTTTGATTGATGATATTGTTTTTATAATTGTTGGTTTTTCCAAATGGTTTTTGGTTATGAGTGCACCCCACCTTCTCGAGTTCTCTTTTGAGGGTGGCTCACTCACTGGGTACATTCGTGTACTCACCCTTCGAATTCTTGTTGACTTCTCAAGGTAGCTAGGATCAGCGTTTTCCTTGATGATCGAGTCGGTGGCCTAGGCAGTGATCCCTCCATTTAGAGGTACTTCTCACTACGTGATGGGTCCCACTGGCAATTGTTTTTGTTTTTGCTATCTCTTGTTCCTCATTTTTCTTTCACTTCGATTTTCGGTTTTCTCTATTGACTTATGGTTTCGGTTTTTTAATGTTTCCACTTTTACTCTGATTTGCAAACCTCAGTATTTCAGATTTATACTCAGTTCATGTTTTCGGTATTTTTATCTGGTATTGACGCTTCGTGGAGCCTTGGTGCACGTGACCGGCCGATACATGTTTCGAGGTAACACGGCGGTTGTCCGTGCTCGACATCCGGGTCGGGGCGTGACATATGAAGTCCATTGAAGTTCAATTGAAGACCTTTGAAGATGATTTGAGCAAAGAAGAACTCATTAATTTGCTTGTTGTTGAAACCTAAAAAAACAGAACAAGTCCTGCCCAGGACTTGACAACTCCTGCCCAGGACGTGGTCTGTTGAAAGATGCAAGAATCTCAGAACAAAGTCTTGCCCAGGACTTGGACGACTCCTGCCCAGGACTTGTTGTGGGAAAACCTTATTTTTAAGTTTATTTTTATTTCTTTTTCCTAGTTGGGCTTGCCAATCGAGCCAAAAGTAACCCTATTTTTATGATCATTTTCCTATGCTTTTTTGTATTTTTTATGTGTATTTTAACCCTATTTTATAAGTATTAGTGTTTTTAGGTCTTGAAGACAAGAAAAGTGGAAACTTGTTGTTTTTCACTATTTTTGAAGCTATTTTGATGACTTTTTGCATAAATATGGACTTAGCAATTTAGAGTGAAGATTTGGAGATTTGAAGTTCGTGATTGAAGATTTATTGAAGATAATTTGAAGAATCGAAGACCATTGAAGAATTATTTCAAGAGGCAAAAATTGAGGATTGAGCTTAAATCGCGAAGGATTGAAGACGAAGCCCTTGAAGACTTTGAAGACATGGAATTTTGGATATTTTATATGGGATAATACTCAGCCCATATAAGTCCAAAATTGGAGTTAAAAATTAAATTGGTGCCGCACAACCAAAGCATAGTATCCAATTCCCGCATACTAGTCCTAGTTGGATTAGGATTCAGTGCAGTCTCAGTAAAAAGGTCATAAATTTCTGCTCAGACATTCAAGTTAGACCGGTGAGTAGGCGTTGGAAAGCTAACTCCGAGATCTATAACTTTCCTTTGAAGCCGAAAGACCTATTCTGTCATCTTCAAGCCCGAAATTGCTGCCGAAGTTACTGTGCGATTCCAGAATTTTCTAAAGTCCTATTTTCACTTGGATTTCGGTTCTAGGAAGACTTTTAAGCCAACTTGGAGACCAAGTCAGCCTCTAAACCGTCCTACACCCTTCCTAAGTCTATATGAAGTTAATTAGTCCACTATAAATAGCCACCTTATGTAACACAAATCACAATTATTCACAATTCTAGATCTCTTTCTTTTGATCTTTTTCTTCTAGTTTTTCCTAAGGGTGTCGACACCCTCTCTTTTCATAAAGTGGTGCGATATCCCTTGTCTTGCAAAGGGAGAATTCCGCCCCTTCAAGTCCTGTAAGTTTTCTTATGCCTCTCATGGATTTTTCCAAATCCATGAGTAGCTAAATTCTTAATACTTCTTATCCTTTGGTGATTTTAATCAATTAATTATGGTGAGATTTGTGTGCTTATAATTTAATATTTGTTCTTGGTTGATAGTTATTTAATCTCTGCTTTATTTTATGATCTTGATGATAAAGGATTTAGACTGCAGCTATTGATATAATTGGATAGATCTATTGTTAAATCAAACTTTGAAGGATCTTCAGGTTTGATTGTTTGGTAACAATTGGAAGTGAAGGATCTTCCTTCCAAGGGATTAATTAACCTTGTTTGTTAACCATGAATGAGTTTGGTTTTACTTGTTATGCATGCATGATTAATTATAATTGTTCTTAATGCTTTGTTCTTGGACAATTATCACACCGGATCAAGAGGTAATAGTTTAAAGAATAAACGAGATAATTCACATCAGATCAAGAGTTTTATCTAAATTTGCATGTTAAGGTTTCCCTAGACCAATTATCAATTGAGAATAAAATATTAAATTCATCTTTTAAATCAATGATCTATAGTTAATTTGATTGATTTCTACCATTAGAAAAAAGTATGGTTTGTTATTATTGTTTTCTTTATTAATTGTTATAGTAAAGATTTATTTTAATTTACTTTGTTTTGTTTTTAGTTTAATTACTTTACTTTTTCATTGTTATTTCTAATCCCCTGTTGTTTAAGCAAATCTTCTGAGAGATTCTTGAGAAGATTTTATCCTTTGGATAAGTCTATTCCCATTCTCTGTGGGATTCAACCCCTGCTTGCCCTATCTACTTAGTTTGGTTTTTGTGGGATTATTTTTATGATTGCTGATGACCGATCATAAATTTTGGCGCTGTTGCCGGGGAAGGAAGGAAAAGGCTGATGATTTAATCAACTCAAGAATTTTCTTTTGTTCTTGCGTTGTTGAAAAAAAAATGTGCGTTAAAAAAGATTCTTCTTTTTGCGTTTTAAATAAAAAAAAGTTTTATTTTTGCGATAAAAAAATTATTTTCCGTTTTTTTTTATTTTTAATTTTTGTTTAAGAACTTTTTCTATTAATTTTTTCTTTTGAGTTTTTGTTTTGATTTTTCTTGAAAGTTGCATGCCAAATACAAGAAGTAGTGGTATAGAAGATTTTGAATTTGATCCTGAGCCAGAAAGAACACTATTTTCACTAAGGAAGGAGAAATCAAGTCGACAACAAGAAGAGGAGTCATCCAATTCAAGTTCTCAATCTAATTCTCCTAAATCAACCACATCTTCAACATCAACACAAGACATAGCAAATTAAGAAGACCCTAAAACTCTGCGAGAGTTAGCTGCACTAAACGTCAATGCACAATGCTTAGCTATTCGATACCCAGATACGACTGGAACCTTTGAGATTAAATCTAGATTTATTAAGATTTCACCCAAATTTCATGGTCTGCCTGGAGAAGACCCTCACCGACATCTTAAAGATTTCCAGATTGCCTGTGCATCTACAACTATTCGAAGGTATTCCTGAAGATCAATTCATGTTAAGAACTTTTCTGTTCACTCTTGTGGACCGTGCAAAAGATTGGTTGTACCTCTTACCTACTTTTCAAAGGGTCATATTGATCATGAAAAGCTTAAACTAAGTTTAGTTTATATGTTTGTATTGTTTACAAATTTAATTCCTGATGTTTGCAGTATGTGAATTGGATGTTCCTGGGAGATACATCAAATAAAAACATATGCATTCGAATTTTCTACAGTTGAAATGCCATATGAATCTTTAAATGGTTTCAATGTGCGGCTGAGGTATGCTAACTACTAAGCCAATAATCTTTGAAGCTAAAATTTTGTTCATATTTCTACTGGTGAATTCGAACAGAGTGTTTCCTTGATCGCCAAAAGTTTATTTAATAAGCACTATTTAGCCTAGAAATCAGTTTGAGATTATTGTTATGATAGTTTTGGTGCCTACCTGGACATATTTTACAAGTTATTTAGATTAGATATGTATTTTTGTAATATGCCAATTGTGAATTATGGAGCTCTAAAATGCTTTTTAGTTATTTTGGTTCACAGATGAGCTTGGTATGTGACACTGATCGAGTCAAAATTAACCCTATTTTTATGATTAATTTCTTATGTTTTTTGGTATTTTTATGTGTATTTTAACCCTATTTTATAAGTATTTGTGTTTTTAGGTCTTGAAGACAAGAAAAATGAAAACTTGTTGTTTTTCAATATTTTTGGAGCTATTTTGATGACTTTTTGCACAAATATGGACTTAGCAATTTAAAGTGAAGATTTAGAGATTCGAAGCTCGTGATTAAAGATTAATTGGAAATAATTTGAAGAATTAAAGACTATTGAAGAATTATTTCAAGAGGCAAGAATTGAGAATTGAGCTTAAATCACGAAGGATTGAAGACGAAGCTCTTTGAAGACTTTGACGTCATGGAGTTTTGGATATTTTATATGGGTAATGTAGACACCCATTTTTGTCTTAGGACCATGAATTGAATCAACTTTTTTGTCTTAATTGATCATTTTTGCTTACCAAGGGGCATTTTGGTCATATTTGCACGTCCATGGGCATTTTGGTCATTTTTGCACATCTAGGGGCATTTTGGTCATTTTTGCGCATCCAAGGGCATTATGGTCATTTTTGCATGTCCAGGGGCAGTTTGATCATTTTTGTGCATCCAAGGGCATTTTTTTATGTTTGCACATCCAAGGGCATTTTGGTCATATTTGCACATCCAAGGGCATTTTGGTCATTTTTTCACGTCCAGGGGCATTTTGGTCACTTTTGCACATCTAGGGCATTTGGTCATTTTGCATACTCTGGGTTCTCTTTGGTCATCTTAGTTATATTTTTAGTTTAGGTTAGCTAAATAGTTGTGAATTTCCTAGAGTTCAATTCCATTTAGTACCGTTGCATTTTTTCTTAATTTGCAATTTAAGGATGATTAAATTAGTTTAATTCATGTACTATTTGCATTAGTAATTTTTTTATTTTATTTATTTTGGACCATTAGCTATAAGTTTTGGTATTAGCCTTTTTAGTTAGGAGCAGTTGGCAATTCTAATTAGGCTCACTTTTAGGCTTAATAAGAAGCAAACTTTATTTCCTTAAGAGTGTGTAATGTACAAAGTAGCTTGCATAATTACAAAGCAAAAAAATTCAAAGAAATTGAAAAAATGGAAAAGATTACAAAAAAAAAGAGAAAAAAAAAACAGTTTGTCTACATTAATAGTCCCATACACATAAAGATTGGATATTGGGTCTTGTTGGTTCCTCCACCTTCTTCTTTTCCCATACAACACATGTCGAGGGCCATCCATTCCTTGTCTAGTGCCATAGCAACTCTAGGCATCTTTTGGTAGGACTAAAACCTGCAGGTTAGTGCAACATGCAGAAGAAAATGTTTCCCCAGGCTGGAAGCATAGGCACCATTAATTGGTGATATGCTTTCTTTTCATAAATGCAATCAACAACAGACAGAGCAAGATGGCATGCAAGGACGATCAAACAAGCCATGTACCCGTGCGTTGAAAATCTTTTGAAAGACCTCATTATGCAGGGCTATACATGAGAGTGTGCAGAGGTTAATACAGAAAAGATGGGGTCAACAGTGATGCAGGAAATGCAGCAAGCAAACATAACAAGGCAAACAGGAAAGGTCGCACCAAAAAAAAACAACAATAAGTTGAAGAATGCAAACAGTATGTTTAAAAGCCTGGGGAAGCTTTAGTCTTAGGCAGATTTTCGGACATGAGGTTCAGGATTAATTCCTGGCCTCAACGTACCAATCTGCCACTCGAGAAGCAACAAAGCATTCATGATAAGGCAACACAGGCAGGCAGCATAAATTCAATATTGAGCGCAAAAAATACAAGGGTAAGAGGAAACTCGGAAAGCAGAGTTCTAAATGCAGCAGGTGACTCTAAATGGCAAGGCAAAACATTATTCATGCAGCCATCACAATCTCAGGAAATATTCCAATTTGATCACCTCAGCAAAGTCAAAAAGAGAAATAGTAAACTCTAGCCAAAAATCAGTATCCAATGACAGTAGCAGAGTCAAAACACACTTAGTGCAATATGCAAGAGGTCAAAATGCAGTAAGCATTACAATGGAGAACACAAGACATATCACAGTAGAATGCAGCATGGATTCAATTGCTCAATGCGATGAAGTCCAAAGATGAGCATAAATTGTCTAGTTTAATGGGAAGATCAGAGATTAAGCAGCAAGAAAATTCAAGGATCCCAAAAGAATGAGCAAGAATAAGGCTAACAGGTCACAAGCTAGCCAGACTTCTATCATCAATCAACAGGCTCAAAGCAATTCAGGAAGCATCAAGGGATTGTCCAATATAAGCACCGAGCAAAACAGGGGACAATGCATTTCAAAGTAAAGTATAGACATCTTTCAGTCCCAGGAGGATTTATACATTTCATAGTTTCACTTAACCATTAATAGGTTCAGTAACATTTGTTACACTGCAATTTGCATCACCACTGCATTAAAAAATCTCATGGCATTCATAGTCAGGGTTAAGTCACATTAGGATTACACTTTTGAGCTAGTATAGCAGCATGCTTGCATTCTTTAAAGTTTAAGTAGCCATGGCATGTCATCTAGGTACCCATTATTAGTGTCTAGGCACAGTTAAGGGATTCATATGCACATTCAGCATCATGCACTATCATCACAAAACACTTAGGACAGTTGTCATTTTAGTTGTCATTTTAGGCATAAAAAGGGTATAATTCAACAAGGAGTGCAGGATCAAGTCAACAAAGAAAATCAGATATGGTCAGATACATCAGTGGCAGATATAAACCAAATAGTCATCAAACAAAGGAAGAAGAAGAAGTTTGAGTCGAGGAAGAGGAAGATAGCAAACATCGAAAAGCTTTTTCGTTTAAAGGCTGAGTTTGAGTGAAACGGCAACGTTTTGGGTGAGCATTCTTTGTAAATTGCTTCAATCGAATCCCTCTTGCTTTGATGTTAAGCGATCAGGGGCTATTTGGTTAATGATTTGTGCTTTGCTTCCAAATTAGTGATTGAATGGATTATTTTCTAGTGAGTTTATGTATGTTCATGAAAACTGATGATAACTTGTTAATTGAAGTATAGATTCTGCTCAAAAATTTACTTGCTTTTTGAAAAGGTAGGATTTTTAGTTAAGTAAACATGATGGATTTGATTTATGATTATATTTTTATGCTAAAGCTAAAATTCTTATTGGTCATAATATAATGAAAAGAACAAAAAAGAGATAATTAGAGTTTAGGTTTAATTATTTCCTTTAGATTTTAACTTTAAAAAAAAAAGGGAGAGAATCAAGTCTTTATATTCAAGTTTTGATTTTTAAACATGGTTGATTCCAAGTTAGATTCATGGTCACTTCGGAATTGATCTTGAATATAAGAATGAAGCTTTTGATTATAAAGCTAAAATTTTTAAAAATGGGAATTAGCTTACTAGTTGATTTCGTGTCATATGAGAGCTAATTGTTATTTTAAGAATTTAAGCTTAAAAATCAAGGATTTCATACCTTGGGACTAAAGGTCAATTCATGGAGAGATTAATGAATCTCTTGGAATTAATTTTAGTTAAGAACCAAGATTTGGCTTGTTTAAAGGCTTAATCCTCTTTTAAGCTTATGTTAGATTAAGGGAAGTTTTCCTAATTCTTAATAACTTGTGTTTGAGTTCATTTTAGGGTTTAGACTTGTTTGAGCTTAATTGAGTGCCTTTTTTTTTAATTTGTTCACATAAAGACATCACGTTCCTTCCTTTTACATTATGGTCCCTGATTTGCTGCTTTATTTGTGATTAGTTCAAGTTCACCCTTGATTTAGAAATTTTATCTCTTGATTTATGTCGTATTACCCTTGATTCGGTTTCTTTTGCTTGATTAAGTGCATTTTTGCCTTTGCTTTGGGGATTTCATGCAATTTACTACTTGATTTTGGAAATTGATGATATGATTGTGCAATTAGGTGCTTATTTCATATTTCTGACATTTAATCCTTGTTATTTGGTCCCTGAATGTTGCTAATTGCTTACTTTATGTGCAGAGGGTCCCCCGATTTGTCCCATTGACCTTTAGGCTTCCGTTCCTTTTAAGTCTTTTGTTTATTTAGATCTACCTTTGGCTTTGTTAAAGCCTTTGAATTTGTAATAATTAGTAATTAGTGGTAGAATTAATGAAAAATCATGCATCCATGCCATTTATATAGTATGTCACTTTGATCCTGCTAAAAATGTATTAACATTTGTCTTTTACCGAGATGAAGGGCCTCTCAGATAAGTGTACTCGGGTACGAATTTCCGGGAGTCCTTTCTAGACCGGTCACTTTCGTAAATACCCCCATAATGCGTGGGAAGGGTTTACAGAATTGATTTCGGGTAGACTCGTGTTAATGCATATAAATAAAAAATGACCTTTCACGCATTTTAAATGTCCTTCATGCGAGTTAGCCCAAATAAGAGTCAGTAAACAACTGTATTTTACTATGACGGGTGGGTTCCAAGTAAATGTACTCGGGTACGATTTCTTGGATCCCGCTCCGAGATTGGATTATTCCCGAAATACCCCTATAATGCGTAGGAAGGGTTTTGGGCTATTTTCAAGTATACTGTCGTCTACTGATTAACTAAAATTCACCAATTCATGCATCATTAAGCATTTGTAGTCTCTTTTTAGGAATTAATAAGATTTGAGAAAAAGTAAAATCACCATTTCTTTTAAAAGGCACACTAAAAGCAACCTTTTATTGTTGACTCGCAATTAGATCTAGTTTGGCTTAGAGGTACCGTCACTTGACGGGCGTACCGGGGGTGTTGATCCTTCCCCGGGCGTAAATGACTCCCGAACCTAGGTCTACGTGATCAGACCGGACCCGTAGGTTTAGTGGGTCCCACGCCAAGCACTGGACCTCATTAGATTGATCAAGACAATTAGGTGGCTAATCACACCTTAGAAAAAAAGATTAGTGGCGACTCCATTTCCAACGTCGTTTCGACAGGGTTCCCCAGACCCGGACGTTTCGACAGCTTGGCGACTCCACTGGGGACCAGTTTTAGAGAGTAAGGCCTCACTTAGTTTAAACACGATCTAGGGTTAATAAATTGGTTGATGTTTCGATTTGTTTTGTTTGTTTGATGTTTTACTGATTTTTGCGCTTTGATATTTCTGCTATCTTCACCCATATCTTGTTGTTTCCTGTTGTGGTTAGTTACTAGGTCTGTCAAGTGTAGTTTTAGGGTAATGGTGGGTTGTTCATTCACACACGTCACTTAGACTTACATCTAGCATTTTACATTTAGCATTTTACATTTTGCCGCCTTGATCAGACCCTTGGGAGGTATAATAAGCAAGCCTTCGTAGGACCAACCAGGTCCCCGTATAGGTTGTGCGAAAAACCTCCACCCAATGAGACCTTGTCGGGTCGAAATTGGGAACCTGCTAAATACGTATGGACCAACCCAGCATGTAAGTTGGTACACATAAGGAACATTCCGAACCTTTATCCTTTCGTTTTGAAAATACGGACTGTAGAAAGAGCAGCTTTTCTTTACTCTCGGTAAATAGACTACCCGCCCCAGGAGGACCTTTGCGTCCGAGTTTTATGGGAAAACCTTTTAGTTTTGAAAAGGGGCATTATTTTCTTTATTTCTGGCATCGTTATTTACTTTATGCGCTTACCTTCTTTTGCTAACTTGGGTTCTTTTGTGTTTTTCTCTTTTTTATTTTCGTTCCATGCATCCATTTGCATTAGGTGGTCACATAATGGCAAAAACCAAGAAAAAGGGTGAATCAAGCGAAGTGGGACCCACGCATCATTCAGCAGAAGGGAGCTCGAGTGCGACATCACCTGTTGGGAATTTGTCAAGAAATGAGACCGAACAGCAAAAGGATCAAGTGGTGACATCTTTGGATTATAGCATTGAGTTCCCGTCTATGACCCGTTTCGATACTAGTCAGAACAACTTGGATAAACTAAAGAGTATGTGGGCCAGGTTCTCGTATAAGGGAACAGTTTAAGCAGAAATACGGGCTCATTGGGTCTCTGATTGATACTGAGGTCGATCATTCAATGTTAAGAGCCATGATACACTTTTGGGATTCTGCCCGACGATGTTTTGTTTTCAACGAGGTGGATATGGTGCCTACTGTCGAAGAGTATCGCTCCATGCTGTTTCCTTCAGATGAGTTTACATCCAGGAAGCCTAATGACAAGATTTACTGGAGGAGGATGTATCCTCAGGTCAGTAAGCACATTTCTCATATGACTGGGGATAAAGCAGAACAATGGAAGGCTGAGCTAAAAACTTTAAGCACGGGGGTAAGGGTCTTCAAAGAAAGTTATCTGGCTTAGAAAGCCGAAGAGCATTTGGGGGATGAGGAGAAAGGATCCCAGTTGATAGCCCTTTTGATCTATGGATTGATCATATTCCCTAGAGCTTTATCGCATGTAGATGAGTTACTGATTGATATTCAGGATCAGGCAAAGTTGGGTTTCGACATCTCACCGGCAATCGTTGCAGAGACTATCCGATCTCTAAATCATTGTAGGAGATCTGGAGAAGGAAGATTTATCGGATGTGCGACCATGTTGACTATATGGATGAAGACTCACTTGCCCTTGATCGACACTTCCAAGATGGCTATTCAGTGCCGAGACAGTGATCCTATCAAAGAATTTAGGAATATCGCATGGGTTAAAAAGACAGTGCAGGAATGGATAGACTGGTTCCAGGAATGTTGGCACAGCAGTATTGTGTGGAGAGCCCGGTGGATGAGGAGCAAGATCCCTGTACATAAAAGTGGTGGAGAGTCGTTCATGTTATTAATGGGACCCTGGGGAACCACCACTTGACCTCTTTAGCATTAAGGCAGTTCAGAGTAGGACAGTTTATCCCTGACATGCAAGGTTTATGCAGTATTGACATTGAGCATGGGTCACAGTTGGAGCATAATATAGCAAGGTCTAAGGCACTCCAGTGGAAGAATTCTCAGTGGGAATATGTGGCTGACTCCCCATACAAGACAACCCCATCTCCAGAATATGTAACATGGCACAAAGAAGTAGTTGAGAGTTCAGCTCCACCTCCCGCCAAGAACCCGAGGATTAGATTGGGAACAAACAGCGAAGACGAGCTCTCTAAGTTAAGAATTAAGAACCAGCGCCTGCGTGAAGGGGCCGTACTCCGGGAACTAGAAGAGAAGTTACAGTTGAAGAAGACCAAATGGGAAAAGGAATTATGAATCTTGGGAAAAGGAACTCAAATTCAGACCAAAGGAATTATGAATTTCAATTCAGACCCATTAAATCGTCTAAAACTCAAATTTAACTTTATTCCCATTTGACACGAAATTCCTCCTTCGCATAACTTAATGATTAGGTGTTCATACAAGAGAGGAAATAAAATTAAATTCCATCTAGAATCGCTCAATGAGTTCCTTTCTCTCGATTATTCACTAAGGCATAAGTAATATCTTTTCACCACTAGTCTCCCAATTCGTATTTGATAATTTACAAAAATACTATTCACTGATAAAAAATATTCATCGAAAATCACTTATGATCAATTTGTACAATTGTTTAACATTTTTCCTATATACCCTTTATTTTTACGATCTTCTCATTCCCATACATCATAACTGAACTAACACAAGTTTGATAACTATAACTAAAAACAAACTCCAACCATTACTTCTTTAAAAGTAAATTTACATCCTTAGTGGTTTAACCAAAATTGTCATGTACCAGAGAAAATCAAAAGACGTTGATTATTTCTAAATTTTGTTTTATGACTTTGCAGTCAACCTGAAGTTCTCGTAGAGTTTGGAGAACAATTTGGAGATTCAAGTACGTTCATACTATACTTGAATAAATAAGAATGTCGATGGCGACACTCTTACTCAAATTCAATTAAAGACTTTAGCTCAAACTTGTATAGTAATCCCAAGTGTATGTATCATTTTCGAAAAGCCGCCTCCTTCAAGTCACATGGTTGATCTTTAACATATGATTGTATAACTTTGAGTCAATCATGGGAAAGACTCGTAACTTTAGTAAAATAGGCATTTGATCACTTCCCCGATACCACCTACCAGCGTGATTGTTCTTTAACCAATTCTCAATGACAAACTTCCATCTCCGTTTGTTGTTAACAGCAATAGATCACCTCATGTAACGATACCAAAGCTGGTAAGATCTTGTTCATACACTTCTTCTTTAACTTTTAACGTAGTTTTATTCTTCAAACGTCACTTCGCGTTGTAAAATTGATTTGGAACAAAACCGAGAAGTACTACTAGGGCAAGCTCGGCAACCCCACAATGAATACTTCCAGAAAACCTTTTATTACCAAAACATATCAATTATTTTCACCGATCTTAGCTCCTTCTTTCACAATGACCTTTTTAAGTCAAATCACCAAGCTTAGGCTCTTATTATTTCCTCGCAATGTTGCTCGTTGTAAGCAGTATACGAGATTGAGACTTCAGCGTGATAAGAAGTCACTGTCAGAATTCGCATCGAATGGAAGGCCGTTATCGGGTCTTACAAGTTAGGATATGGCATAAGTGGAAATGATATAGGTGGAAATGGAATGTTGCGAGTATTTTCCTATAAGCAATTGCGTAGAGGACAAATGGTCCGAGAATTCAGATTCATCCATCTGACCTCTTAACGAGGTCGAGTCGTGAGGAGGATGTCCTTGTCGACTATGATCACATTTTGGTGGCATGAATCTATAAGAGAGATGAGTCTAGAATTTTAGACAACAATAAGCAGAAAAGACATGCAGAATTTACGATTGAAAGAAAAAATCTTTTGAAGAGACACGTTGTTAGTATTAAAAACAAAGCAAAGCAAACATTTTTATTTTGAAGACAAAACGTAAACAAAAAAGGCAGATGGACCCATATGTGTCTGGAACTTATCCTAAACTCACTACAGGCCCACTGGACTTATGAAACAATGATAATGACACCATATGCTCTGATACTAATAAAGTTGTAACACCCTGACCCGAAAGTCGAGCACGAACAATCGTCGTGTTGCCTTGAAACACGTACCGGTCGATCACGCTGATCAGACCAAAATATGACATGTTTTTATGGTCATTTTCCTATGTTTTTAGGAGAATTTATGCTTAATTATGGTTGATTATGTCTTAATTTCTTAATATTTGTGATTTTAGGTCTTGAAGACAAGAAAAGTGGAAAAACACTATTTTTCCTACTTTTTGGAGCTATTTTGATGGAATTATGACATAAATATTCAAGTGGAATTTTCAAGAAGATTTTGGACATTTTATGTTCCTGATTGAAGACTCTTTGAAGCTTATTTTTATGCTTGAAGAAGCCATGAAAATTAATGCTACACGTTTCCAACGTGATTGAAGATCAAGGACATAAGTCAAGAGAAGAAGAGATGCAACTTGCTGACGGTTTCTCCAGATGACCTGGGCGGCTAGGGATTTCATCTGGGCACTCAGGGACAACCGGGCCTACCAATTTTAGCATAAGTTGGTGTCTTCCTCTTAAAGCTTCTCCAATTGATTCCGATTTCAGCGACACTTTGGGAGAAAATTCACAACTTTCTCTACAGAGGTCTAAATGTGATGATTCTAGATGCGTTTGAAAGTTAACTCCAAGATCTACAACTTTGCAGAAGATCCCGAAGCCCAGTTTTGTCGTTAAGATGGTCAAAAATGCCCCTGAACATTGTGCACTGTAGTAGTTTCTGGCCAGACTTCGGTTTTCTCTATTTTCAGCCCATCAAAGTTGTTGGATTTCACTTTATGATCAAGTCATCAGCCCAGCACGCCTTTAAGAGTCCTAGGTCGGTTATAACTCTAATTCTAACCTTAGGAGTCTCCTATAAATAGCCACCTTTAGTTGTTAACCCTAGCTAAGCTACAACCCTATAACGCATAACGCAACTCACTCGTTTTCTCTTATTATCGGCGGCAGCCTTAGGTTAGGTTTTCTTACTTTTCCTCCATGGGTTGTTCTCAATCAATGGAATGCTAGTTTTCTTTTATACTCTTATCCTTTTTTGGAGATTTTAATCAATTGATATGGGGAGATTCTCTGCTTATAATTTGGTATGATTTTCTCTTTTGAATAGCATATTAATTCCTGTTATCATGATTATGATTATAAGTTTTATTGCTTTAGAATGGCCACTATTGTCAGTAAGAGGATTAAGGGTTGAAACTTAATTGGTATGCCTGCTAATTGATACAAATTGATTGCCCCTCATCAAGGAATCAATGGAATTAGTAAGTCTTATTGAAAACCAAGGTGTAATAGTTTAATTGCATATAGGTTTGATTTTAATTTATTAAGCATGTGCGAATCTATAATTGTTCTTAATGCTTTATTCATGTTTTTGAGGCGTAATAGTACGGATTCATGAATAATAGGGTTATTCTTTGTGTCTAGCAGAGTTAGATTTAGCATGTTAGGGAAACCTAGATCAATTATTCTTAAGAGGTTATTGAATGAATCTTGCTTGATATTTTACCTCTATTTATAGAGTGGCATAAAATAGATTCTTGCCTAGTTCAATAATTTGGTTGTACTAAATTTATCTCTCATATCGATGATCCATATCTCCTATTGATTAATCTCTACCAAAAACTGGATGGAAGTATCTTGTTTTTAAATGATTGTTTTCTAAATTACTTTCTTAGTTTTCTTAGTTAGTATTTTATTTTAAATCCTTTTTACAAATTTACTTTAGTTTTAAATCCCTCTTTTTCCTTAAGTGTTTTTAAGTAATTTTGCTTTCAAAATTATCTGTTTCACTTCTCTCTGTGGGTTCGACCCCTACTTGCCCAAGGTATCTAGATAGATTTTGTGAGGATTTACCTTGTGTTTCGTTGATGGCCGATCACAATTTTGGCCCGTTGCCGGGGAGAAGGAAGAAACAACAAGGACATTTGAAGACAAAGACACGCCAAAAACACCTAAGAATTTCTTTTCTTAACTTCTCTTTTATTTACTTTCTTTTTATTTTTGTTTGATTACTGAATTTGTTTTAGTTTTGTTTTTCTTTAGGAATTGTATGCCCAATACGAGAAGTAGTGGTATAAAGGACTTAGAGTACAATTCTGAGCCTGAGTGCTTAATCTTTTCAAAGTGGAAGGAACTTTCTCAATCGAATTCTCCACATTCAACCACTTCTACATCACCTTTGGACCTACAATCTCCACAAGAAGACATGGCTAACAACGATAATGCTAGAAATTTAAGGGAGCTTGCTGCCCCAGATGTTACAACTCAGAATCTAGCCATTCAGTATCCAACAACTACTGAGAATTTTGAGATTAAATCTGGCTTCATCCACTTCGACATCTCATAGATTTTCAAGTAGCCTGCGCATCAACAAATATACAAGGTATTTCTGAGGAGCAATTTAAACTAAGGACTTTTCCTTTCACTCTTATGGATTTGTATACACCCATTTTTGTCTTGTATCCTTTAATTTAAATCAATTTATTTCTTATTTGGCATTAAGGTCATTCAGGGGCATTTTGGTCGTCTTTAGTCAATTGCTAATTAGCAAGTTCCTTTTTAGCATCTTAGTAGTTTAGTCCATATTCTCCTTTTCACATATATAATTTGATCTTGCATTTCTTTATTTGCATCCAAGATGGAAAAAGCCCAGAGTGTTGCATGTTCCATGATTTACCTTAATTA
Source organism: Corchorus olitorius (assembly GCA_001974825.2). Classification (NCBI taxonomy): domain Eukaryota; kingdom Viridiplantae; phylum Streptophyta; class Magnoliopsida; order Malvales; family Malvaceae; genus Corchorus; species Corchorus olitorius. The sequence continues at coordinate 18,650 of AWUE01019053.1, forward strand.
GCAGTTTAGTCATTTTATCTTAATGCGAAGTCATTTTGGAAATCCAATTTGGTTCACATTAGTTTACTACTTTACATTGCATAAGTAGAAGTTCCATTTTTGTTTGCTAGGGCATTTATATTTTACTGTACAAAAATATCTTGTCTTTACTTTATTCATGGTAAAATTCTATATCCCATTGTCATATTAGTCACTTACATTAGGCATTTCTATTGTTACTTGAGAAGGTCTCGTTTTCCATTTCCAATAGATACTAGCTTTCTTCTAACCTAAAACACAAGAAGATTGGCTTTCCTGCTTTAGGATTACATTTTATAAAAATACAAAATGGGTAGATTTACATTTGCATTCGTAGATTGCAAATTGTAAGTTCCAAATTCAAAAAATTACAGAACTGGGACATAGGTATTACAAGTGGGTCATGTATTCATTTTTCTCCATCCTAGTTTAACTTGGTCCCATGGTCATTCTTTTGACCCCAATTCCTTATCTCTACCATGTTCTTCTTGCCTTTAGCTTTGAGAGCTAAGCTTCCTAGCTCTCGGTTTCTTGATTTAGACTTTGCTAAGGCACGTGTACCGTGGTTACTAGACAATCAATCCAGTGGAGTAAAACCGTTTGAGTGGCAAGATCAGCCCTAGCACCAAGAGACTCTGAATAAGCAAGTATTCGATGAAAAAAAGATTTGAGGATTCAAACTTATTGTTCTTTCTAAGAATTGAGCTTACATGGAGAGAGGAGAAATTTGCTCAAACAGTTTCACATGCCAACAAACAGCAATAAAATTCAGTCCCAATTGCACTTTCAATTCAAGCACACTAGGCACAAGTGATCTAGGTTCAATTCAACTCACAACAGCAAAAGAATTCGCAAGCAAGCAGTGTGCATTTCAAGGGAAGTCAGCAAAATTAAAGAGAATCAAATGGCAAAGCCACAAGCATTAAGAGCACATTAATCACCATAAGTCAGGCTAACATAAACAATAAACCACATTGGACGTTTTAATAACATTGGAAAGAAGCAGTTGCATGCAAACATCAATCATACAAGAGCAAGTCAAAGTAAGCCATGAAGAGGGAAAAAGAAAGCTTACTTGTGACATGGCAGCTCTGTCTTGGATTCGAGAAGACCTCAAAATTGGCAGCAGTAGCCAAGTAAGCAACACCAATAGCGCACGTGTAAGAAATCAAACATACGTATGAGGCAAATTCTAACACAATAAACAAAGGAGGGAAAGAAAGAAATACCTGCCTCGCCTACTCAGCATCCTTTCCTCGTTCCAATCCCTCAAAACAGTGATGCAAGAGTAAAACATGAAACGCAATGCAGCAGCTAATTGAGGCAAAATTTCTCAAATTCAGAAATAATTTTTCAGAGTTAAAAGGAAAATTACCACATGGTGATTAGCAGGAATTGGTCTTCAAGCTAGTCCTCACCGAGATTCCCTCAGGTTCAACGAATTTAGCTGCACAAGAGACAAAAAATTTGTTAGCTAAGAAAATGGAGAGGATAAGATGGAATAAAAGGCAGCTGGCAGAGGGTTGGTGGGGATTTCTTCCAATTTTCTCTAGAATACACAGGCTCGGATTCTCGCTGGGATCACGCGGGGAAACTCTGGCTCTCTCTCAAATTGTCACCCTTCCTTTGAAAAATCTCTCTCGGATTCTGAAGAAAACAATCCCTTACTCTAAAAAAAACACTGACTCGGACTAAAAAAAAGATTCTCTCAAATAAATGACACTTGCTCTCATTGATCACTCGGCCCTTTCATTTTGAGAGACACGGACATAAAAAAGGAGAGATTCTTACTCTCTCTTTACAAACGAACATAATTCCTCTCTCTCACACTAAAATAATTTGGGGGGGGGGGGGGGTTAGAAAGTTGAAGCTAGGGTTCATGTAAAGAGATTTGGGGGTTTCGTCAAAAGAAAAAGGTTTTCTTGAAATTAATTGGGCTAAGATGAAGTTTGGGTGAAGTTTGAAGTTTGCGATGGTGGTTTGAGCGGAGCTTTGGTGATTTTGGACTTTGGGATTTCGGTTTACGATAGAATTAGGGAGTTCAATGGGAGTTTGGAGGTCTTGAAGGCAGATTTGTGAAGAGGAAGAAGAAGGAAGTCGTTTAAGGGTGGTTTGAGCTTCGGGTTACGGTGGAATCGGCTCCGGCGTGGCGGGGTGGTTAGCTCAGGTGGTGGCGAAATTTGGCTAGGGTTTGGAGCAAGGAAAGAACGGGGAAGAAGAAGAAGGAAGCCAAATAAAAGGGAAAGAGGGGTGCCAAATGACGCCGTTCCGAATAGGTAACTTTCTTTTTCTCTTCAATTAACTCCCTTATAATGTTAATATATGCAATTTAAGGCCTATTTGCTTCTTGTACTTAGTTTTATGCCAAATTTTGTGATTGATGGAGCCATTTCTAATTAATTTACATATGTTTATGTGGTTATGGTGGTGATTTGTTGATTTAAATGATAATTTTGCTAAAAGTTTGGATTTTTATTGAAAAGGTTTGGTTTTTGATTAATAAAATATGGTATATTAGATTTATGTTCATCATTTATGCTTTTATGGTTTATTTTGATAATGATTTATGTCTAAAGGCCTAAATTTTCTATTTTTATGTTAAAGTTAGGAACTTTGTTTGCTATAATGTGATAAAAATGATTGGGTTTTTAATATGGCTATTTCCTTTAAATTTAATTTAGACTTGGAAGAAAAATCAAGCCTTTAGTTTAAAGTTTTGATTTTTAAAGTATAATTGATTCAAAGATGGATTCATGATTACTTTTTTGAGTTGATTTTGAGCATAAAAATGGAACCTTTGATTTGAAGCTTAGATTTTCAAATTAAAGTTAGCTTGATAATTGGGTTTTATACCATTAAGAGCTAATTTTAATTTTAAAACCCAAGTTTTGAATTAAAAGGTCTAATTATTTAGATCAAAATTAGCTCAAAGAAGGATTGGTGAATCCATTTGAATTGATCTTAGTCTAAAAATCAAAGCATGGATTTAAAGACTTATTTCTTTGAGTTTGTATTAAATTGAGGAAATTGTCTTAGTTCATGATAATTTAGTAACTTGTATTTGGGTTCATTTAAAGGCTAAATTTGTTTTTGTGTTCAAATAGGTGCCTGAAATATTCAATTTAGTTCACATAAAGACCCAAACTTGTTTCCTTGTTCACCTAGGCCCCTGATTGAAACTTGGATTTGTTTTTTATTTGATTAGGTCCCTGGCCTTGGATTTTATTCATCTTTGTTGCAATTTGCTCCTTAATTTGTAGTATTCATAGTATGAGTGTGCAATTGAGCCCCTGTTGCACATCATTTATGTTTTTGCTTTAATGAATGTTACTAATCTTTTAGTTGATGTGCAGAAATGTCCCCAGCCAGTCCAATTAGACCCTTAACTTTTCCTTTCTTTAAGTCATTTGTTATTTGAGTTAATTGGCCCAATTAGGCCTTGGCTTGTAATAATTTAGAGTAGAGATAAAGTAGAACCTAATTGCATGCATATCATATTTACTTGCCATTAATTATATCTGTTTGCATATCATGCCACCTTTTAAAATAAGTTGATAACCGTAATCCTTCCGAAGAAGCGGCATTCAGTGAGTGGTCGAGTTTGGAGGCCACTGAATGTCTCTGAGGATGAGACGGTTCTTCTCGGGATGCGTCGGGGCTCTGAGCATATATCCCGGGAAGTGCTTTCAATAGCCCAGGTTACGTGAGTCAACTTAAAAAATCCGACCTTGCATTCATTATTTGCATACATGCATTAATAGAGAGTTAGAAAAAGATCAAAATAAAAAAAGGGAAAAATCAGAAAATTAACAGAGGCAATAAAAAGTGTTTTCAAAAAAGGTTTTTCTCAAATCATGTTCTCTTATTCAATTTTCAAAATTAAGAAATGGGTAATTCAAGAGTTTTCAAGGTAAGCATTTTCAAAGAAAAAAAATGTTTTTTTCAATTCCAAAAGAAGATTTTGGAAATTAATAAAATTGATTAAGCTTTTTTTCAAAAATCGAAAAATGGTAAAAAGATTTTGTCAAAGCATTTTCAAAATTTCTTCTTGGTGCGGAAGAATTAACAACATAACAAACAGTGAAAGAGAATCGAGACAGAATTGATCGACGGTGTTCGGTCATATTCTTCGTATTCTCGACATTCGTTTTAAAAATGCTTTTATTTTCTTTCATAACCCTTTTAATAATAATAATCAAAGATTAGGATTAAAAGCAACCATATTTTTCTTTCGGACCCACTAGATTTAGTTAGACTAGAGGTACCGTCATTTGACGGGCGACTCGGGGGTGTTAATCCTTCCCCGGGCGTAACCGACTCCCGAACCTAGATCTAGGTTGCGAGACCGGACCTTAGGTTTAGTGGGTCCATTGCCGAGCTTTGGACTTTACTTAGCTTAGGTGGCCTTTAGGTGACTAATCACACCTTAAAAAAGATTAGTGGCGAATCCTCCTTTTCAACGTCGTTTTGGCAGGGTTCCCCGGACCCGAACGTTTCGACAGCTTGGCGACTCCACTGGGGATTTTAGAGAGTCAGGCCTCACTTAGTTTAATAAGATCTAGGGTCTTAATAATAATTGGTTGCATTTTGTCCTTTTCTTTGATTGTGTTACATTTTTAGTGTTTATTGTTGCTTATTCCCTGCTTTTATTGCTTAACCGTGCTTTTCGTGTTGTGTTGATTGGTGGTTAGCTGCTAGTTTTGGGTTAGGTTTGGGGGTTTGGTTTAGTATATCAGTAATGGTAAAAGGTTTGTATGTCCCTTCTGCACCACATCACTTTTTGCATTGCATGCATCAGCTCGAACCCGGAGTTTGAATTTTATACCCTTAGCTCGGGGGCGATTAGCTTACCTTCGTGGGGTCAATTAAGATCCCCGTATGGGTTATGTGAAATGCCTCCACTCGAATTAAACCCTTTTCAGTGAACCTATAATGGGTGAGAATTGGGGGCTTACTAGCCTAGAGTGGGCGACAGTAAGGACAATTTGGGAACCTTTTAGAAGTCTAACCAAAACCTAGCATATAGAAGTGAGAAAGCTAGCCTGTATAAAGCCAAACCCGTGAGGATAAGTGTAATAGGATACACAGAAGGGACAACCTTTAGATCTTTTACTATTTTCAAATAAAGACCGTATAGCGGATAATGACTTTATCCGCAGTAGGTAGACTTCCCGTCCCAAGGGCATTTTCGTCCTTTTGATTTTTCTAGAAAATAAAAGGCTTTGTTATTTAAGGATAAAGGGGGCATGATTTTTCTTTAAGATTTTCGGCAATGTTTTTATATTCAATTACTAACGGGTTTTTGTTTCTTCCCTTTTGTCTTGATCTTTTTGCGCGTGTATCCGTATAACCTATTTGTGTTGCAAGTTTCATCTTTACATATCGTGATATCATTTTTGCATCCTCATGCATCCATACATTTCTCATGCATGTCCAAGTCATTCATTTGTTTATCAATATCGATTGCCATGTCATGTTGCATTATCACACACATTCCTATAGTTTGTCAAGTTATCATAACATTCTTTTGTATATGTTCATGCAAGTTATCATAACATTCTTTTGTATATGTTCATGCATCCGTCTTGCATTATTACAATCATTTTTGAGTTGATGCATCTTTGTACATAGTTTGTCTACCTAGGTCATGTGTAAACGCCACTAATTCAGTGTTTGTTATGCATCGTCGCAGTTGTTTAGTCAGAAGTCTAGAAATATTGAGGAAGTATGGCAGTCCACTGGAAGTTCGGGTGCAACAGTTGGAGTTTGACCAGAGGCTGATGGAAAAGGACATAATCAAGCTGAAATGCAAGCAAGAAGAATTTGCTGAGGAGGTTAGCAAGTTGAAGGGGCATGTTCTAAAGTTGCTGATAAAGGGTGGAGATTTAGAAGGGGCCTAGGAACTTCTTTCTTTAGAGATACCGTCGAAACAAATTCACTCTAGTTTTGGGAAGTCAAAACATGCCAATGAAACCGCTACTAGCTCAGACAAGGTAGAGAGCTTGGGCAAGATCGCAAAAGGGATGGATGAGTTGACCAAGCAAGTGGAAGAGCTCAAGTCTTACATGCCAAATGTGGAATCTTTCGGTGTAATGCAACCACAGAACAACTTTGTCCAGCTGAATAACCCACCTTTCTACCCTCCAGCTTTCCACTCCCCAAACTCCGAACAATGTAAGAGCCCATCCGACTTTCATCAGCCAAATTGATGGCCGAACACTCCATTTCGATCACTCATCCATAGGCCAAAATCTCAACCAAAGTCCCAGCCAAGGTCTCAACCTCCAAGTCCAAAAAGGGACCTGTTGAGCTTACGGATCTGATACCAATCCCCTACACTTATACTGAGTTATTCCCTCAGCTTTTACAACAAGGTCTGATTGCACTCCTACCTCATGCCAACCCAATGAAGCACCCACAACCAGCATGGTACAATGCCAACGCTTACTGTGCTTATCACTCGGGAACTCAAGGTCACTATACTGAAAATTGTCCAAGGCTGAAGGAGGAAGTGCAAAGGTTGATCAAAGAGGGGGAATTAGTCTTTAAGGCAGATGGAAATCGCAATTTCAGTCAAACTTCATCATCTAGGTTTGGGGAAGCCTCAGGAAGTACTCATTGATCTCGTCTTGAGAGGATTGAATTGCACATGGTCATATTGAAGATGTTAAGAAGGGTTGTTTAAGTTTTAGCCATTTTTGTATTCACTCTTGTATATAGTCAAGAAGTAGAGTATAATGGTACAATGTAATGGCGGTTGCTATCAATGAAAAGAGGAAGTTCTATGAGTTTAGTTCGATCCTTCATTTGTTTGTACAAATTCATTCTTTCAAGGCATCTGATTAAGATAAAAAAGACCCTATTTTTATAGCTATTTTACTATGTTTTTAGACCCATTTATGCTTAATTATATGCCATTTTATTAATATTTGTGTTTTTAGTCTTTAAGTGATGTGAAATTAAGAAATTGTTATTTAACACTACTTTTGGAGCTATTTTGATGACTTTTTACACAGATTTGAGCAAAGCAATTTTGAGCATAGATTTGGAGATTCAAATTTCGTGTTTGAAGACTTATTTGGAGATTTGAAGACTTTGAAGATTTATTTCAAGAGGAAGAATTGAAGAATTGGAGCTTTAATTGAAGACAAGCCATGGATAAACCCAAGAGCATTAGGATAGTTGTGTGGGCTTTTGTTTCACTTAATCATCTTTGTAATAAAATTGATGCATTTCGTGTTTCAGAACATTGTCGCATCATTCATTATCATACATCATTTCATTTCTCAAAGCATTTGCAAATTTCAAAGATGTTGACATTACGGATCGAGCTCATGACGAGTTAATTTACTTTGGATCTCCGCGATCTAAGAAACGGGTGCCAAACAGGGGCATTTTCCTTACCTTTTTATTTACCTTCAAACATGCATTCGGTAGATACGAGAACCATGTTGTAAATACTTGCATGTGCTTGCATTAAAAGATAATGATAATAAAGGGAGGGTTTTATTTAGATAATCAATCATATGCTTTTGGAAATGGATTGGTGTTCACCACTAAAACTGAATCAAGCGTGTTTACGAAGAGGTCAATGGCCTTTATCTGGACTATGAGCAAAGGAATGATGAGTTTTAATCAAAATTTTCAAAAAATCAGTTTTAATCAAAACTATGATTTCGAGCTGTGAGCAAGGAATGACGGTTTTAATCAAAAGGTGTTTCAAATCAGTTTTGGTCAAAACAATGATTTCAAGATGACTGAATCCATGTTTTCAAAAAAAAAGAGAAGGGTTCTAAAGAGACAATGTGATTGGCGTCAACATTGCTCCCACACTTCACATTCTATCAAATCTCGATCTTCACATTCTTTCAAATCTTGATTAAGCCTATTCTCTTCGAACCCAACATTGAGATCCTATGTTCTTCTAAAAGGGGCAATTTGATCAAACTATTAATGTTGTCACAATGTTTGAAAGAAAAATGATCAAATTTCAATTTTCTCAATGTCCCTTAGATCATCCAGGTTAATTCTCAATATCCCAAACATTTCTTTCAACCAGAAGAAGCAGTGCACAATTCAAAAGTGCAAATCAATTCACTCAGGTTCATCATTAGGAAGGTCATTTCAATGAAGGGTGGTATAAATTTCTGTCATGATTTCCCAATAATAAAAAATAAAAAAGAAAGAAAAGAAGAAAAATGAAAATGAAAAGAAAATGAAAAGGCACCTGGTTTTCAAAAGAGTCATGGTTTTCAAAAAAGATTTGGATAAAATTGATTTCCAAAAATGATTTCGAAACTCGTTTTCTCGAGGAATGCTCTTCAATGAAGATGTTTGATCTTGAAGTGATAAATGGCTCTCTTTCATATTCCCTTCACTTGTAGAAAAATATCCATTGTTGTCCCCTTTTGAGCCTAATTGAGTTCTTTTCAGATAAACCCTAATCAAGGATCACCCTCCACACTGGGGGGCAAAAGTGAAAAAATATTAGCATTGAAAGAAAGGGTGTGCATTCAATATTCGAATGGGGCATCCCGATAGTGATTGAGTCCACTCCATCAAGAAATTCAAAAAAAAAAGAGAAAAAAATCAAATCAAAGTCAACCAAAAAAAATCAAATCAAAATCAAAAATCAAATTAAATCAAATCAAAATCAAAAGAGAATTGATTGATGGAGCAAAGGACAATTGGTATGATAAGATCCTTCACATGACAAAAAGTGATCCTTGATTCAAATACCCTCAAACACATTTTTGAGCCTTTATATCCTTTCTTTGGCACCCAGAACCCTAGCCTACATTACGTGCCTAATAAAAGTCCATCTTTGATCAAGCAAGGACATTCGAGAAGAGATTTTTTTCCTCAACAAAAATAACAGTCCTTTTTGCAAAATATTTTGGGTCAAAACTTTTAAAAAGAGTTTTCGGATGAATTTAGAGTTTTCCAAGTAAAAAAAGTAAAAAGAAAAAAGGGAGAGCTCTAGGGTGAAAACCCGAAAGGGCAGTCTAGAGCAAGAATGGGAAATCAAGGAGTCACCCACAGTTTCAACAAAGAAATGGAAAGATGACACTTCTATCATAGGAAGCAATGAGTTACTTTCAAGCATCAAACGCTTCAGCTCTGCCAAAGGAGCTCAATTCTTTGAAGCCATATCTCTCTTCGACAAATTTTCAAATCTCAGACCTTTCACAGAGTGTTGACTTAAATCACGTCTCAGGAAAAAGTTTTCAGAACAAGAAGATTTACAATAAGATTGCATTCCATTTGTGAGTCCAAGATCAAAATTCTCTTTTCAAAATAAGATTGCACTCCATTTGTGAGACCAAGACCAAAGGCCGATTTTCGAAAGGCATTTTAGTGGTGATCTCCAATTCTTTTCAAAGGTTCAAATTTTGCAAAGTTTTCAATGGATATGAGACTGTTTGGGGCATATATCCCATAAGGATCATATGGGGGCAATATTTATGAATTCATGACATGTTTCGAAGAGTTTCACTTACATGATAGACATCCGCGTTTTAACTTTCGGTCGAATCTAGTTACAGAGATGATAAGGGAATGGATACAGGAAGTAGTGGGATAAGCAAAAGAATCTTTCGAAGCATATTATTCAAGTCAGATCCAGGGGCAAAAATGGAGACCTCAGCATGAACAAGAAAGCAAATTCAAGGACAAATCAAGAAGAGCAAAGATGAAGCAAAGCCAAGAAAGCAAAGATTCGAAGCAACAGTCAAGAAGTTTTCAATCACAACATCAGACTCAGAGTTATTTTTCAAGTTGTTTTTCAAAGTTGACCACACATTGGTCCTTTTTCATCATTAATCAAGAAGTTTTCCGTTACAACATCAGATTCAGAGTTATTTTCCAAAGGTATTTTCTTCCAAAATCACTTCCATGTGGTTCAGATTCAATTTCTCAAGATTTTGCGTCGGTTCCATCCGAATACATAGGCTTTTCCACAAGCCGAACTCGTTTCCATACGAGTCAATTATCAACATAGGCTTTTCCACAAGCCGAACTCGTTTCCATACGAGTCAATTATCAACATAGGCTTTTGCACAAGCCGAACTCGTTTCCATACGAGTCAATTATCAACATAGGCTTTTCCACAAGCCGAACTCGTTTCCATACGAGTCAATTATCAACACATGCTTTTCCACAAGCCACATCCGTTTTCATACGGTGCATTACCTTTTTAAGATTGAATTGGTAGACAGTTCAAAGGATAAGCGGGAGACGGTCCTTTTAAGATTGAATTGGTAGAGAGTTCAAAGGATAAGCGGGAGACGGTCCTTTTAAGATTGAATTGGTAGACAATCCAAAGGATAAGCGGGAGACGGTCCTTTTTAAGATTGAATTGGTAGACAGTTCAAAGGATAAGCGGAAGACGGTCCTCTTAATATGTTAGATTAGAGAACAATTCAAAGAAATTGATCGGGAGACGATCCATTTCGAAGTAAAAAGAAAAGTAAATGTCCGACTTGGCAGTAGGGGCGGGTGTCTACTTCTTTGCGCACTTCCTAACTCTCAAAAAGTATGCAAACTACTTCTTTGCACACTTCTCGATAGTTAGCAAGCGCACAAAGAGGGGCAGCTGTAGACACCTATTTTTGTCATGTATCCTTCAATTTAAATCAATTTATTTCTTAATTGGCATTAGGATTACCTAGGGGCATTTTGGTCATTTTCAAAAATCTAGGGGCATTTTAGTCATTTGTATATTCAGGGGCATTTTGGTCATTTTAAGTCCACGCTTAATTTAGATTAGCTAATTCATCTAGGTCATTTAGACTGCATTAAAAAAAACCCAAAAAATCTTAGAATATGCACCTTTAGCATTTTTGCATATTTCAAGGCTTAGCTTCATTTAGTAGTCGCATTTTAATCTTTTATTTGAATCAATTTTATTTCTCAAGTTACATAGGAAGCATTATGATCACTTACCAGTTTATAGTTAGCAATCCCCTATTTGATTAGCATGCTCTTCATTTAAGTTGCATTTAGTATATCCTTATTTTTTTAGAAGTCACATTTGCATATTCCATGTTGATTTCAGTCAGCAATTTGGTTAATCCATATGCATTTTTTGGTTTTAGCATTTACATATATGTTTCATTTCATTCAAAAGGTTCAAAAAATGAATATTAAAAAATCACAAAAAAAAAGAAATTTGCATATTCGATCACTTCCTGCAAATTGGCATTTTGATTAGGTGCATTTGCAAAAGGTCACTAGCCACTTACCTTAATATGTGACATTTTAGAAAGTGAATTTGGTTTGTGTATGATTGGACCATTCATTTACAATGCATTCATATGTAACTTGGCATCCATTTTGCCTTGGCTTTGCTACCACATTATACCATTTACATTAAGAGAAAGTAAGGAAAACTTGAAGTTGAATTTTGTCATTACAATAGAAAGATGAGGGAAAGGACATTGTCTTGCTTTGTTTTGAATTCTAAATTTAGCATGATAAGGTACTATCAAATACAGTCTTCTTCTCTCTTCGCTCATTTTGCATCGCCATGGCAACTCCTATTGACCTCCATCATAAGTTTTCCTTGAAGTCAAGAACAAAAGAGTCACATTACAGCAATTGACTCCCATTCACAGGGGGAATGCACCAACATACATAAGCAAGGCAAAGTCAATTTAGTGGCAACAATTAATGGAATTGAATGAAGAAAATACAAGATTGAGTCAACAAGGCAGAATCATCATCAAGACATCATCAAACCAACAAAATTAACTACAGTTCAATTACACAGACAAGTTCAATGCATACCCAATAACAGAGGATTCAACCCACAAAATTCTCACAGTAGTTACAATAAGGGAGGGAATTTACCACAGAGAGACCTGGGTTGCCAGCTCAGTGACATCCTTTGGATCCTATCCGTTAGTTCCCTCAAATCTTTGAACCTGCACAAAGTGACAAAAAGATCTGTTAGTGGAGAGAGGAGAAGAAATTGAAAATACAGAGAAAGGGAATGAATCCTTATCATCTCAAGCAGCAATCTCTCAGCATCGCTCCCTCACAATTACACTCTGGAACCTTCTCACAGCTGGCTCCGGCTCTCACGCTGGCCCTTCCAATTTTTTTGCTCTCCCATACAATTCCCTCTCTCACTCAACAGACTCAACATCCCTCTCATCTCTCCACACATACACTACACATCCTTCACAATCACACTGCACAATCTCTCCACCACAACAACCATACCACACTCTCCTTCATTCGGCCTTTTTTCTGATTCATTCCCAGGATCCTCACATTCGCTAGCTCTCATCTCTCCACCCTCTCTTTCCCATTTTTTTCCAAAATAAAATTCCCTGCTCACACATAAACACTACACAACCACACCAAAGATACACACAAAATTTTTACAGGCGGTAAACACACTCATCTTCCCAAGGGGGATTTCATTTTTGGCTCTACTTCTTGCTCTCTCAACAGTTCAGCTGCTTCTCTCTCCATAATGTTTCTCACACACCTCCATCATCACAGATACACACCCTCTTCACCCTCGACACACCCGGATTCTCTACAACTTCAAATTTTCCACCAAAAAAAAATCCATAAGCAGAAAAATTGACAAGAAAATTCATCAACCCACTCACACATCCACACTCGCACAATCTTGGCTCTGTCTCTCTCGGTGTAGACCCTCTCTTCCTTGATCAAAATTTTCCGCTTCTCTTTAAGCTGGAAAGCTAGGGTTTGTATAAAGGAATTTGGGGTTTCGTCAAAAGAAAAAGGGTTTCTTGAAATTAATCGAACTAAGATGAGGCTTGGGGTATGAATGACCGAAATAGTTGGGTGAATCGGAGATCTCAGATCGTCGGAGTAGTTGTTAGGAGGTTATGATTCGGTTATTTTCGGCAAAATAGAAAACAGCCCGTGGTAGTTGGCGGTTGAAGAAGAGGTGGAGATAACGGAGTAACGAGCTTCGATTGGTGATGGCGAAACCAAAGGACGGCGATGCTGGTAGGAAGGGCTAGGGTTCGGGTTGGTTAAGAAGGAAGAAGAAGAAGAGGGAAGGAGAAAAGAGAAGAAGAAAGAGTTGGCTTTAAAAGGGAGCGTTTTTGACAAAACGTCGACGTAGTCGAGGAGGTAATTTCTTTTTCCTTTCAATTTAGTGCATTTTAGTATGATTTGTGCAATTTTGGATTTGTAGTTGCCATTTTTTATCAATTTGGGATTGCTTTATGGTGATATATGCTATGGATGATTCATGCTTGGCTAATTAATGTGTGTTTATATGTTATAAGGTGAATTTAACAATAAAATGTTGGCTTGAGGCTTAAAATGATGATTCTTGCTCAAATTTTGGATTTTATTGAAAATGTTTGATTTTTGGTTGGTAAAAGATGGTAAGATAGGTTTATGTTCATCATGTATGCCTAATTGATTTATGTTCATGGATATTTTATGCTTGAGTAATTTGAGTTGCCTAAAAAAATGTAACTTTGAGTTTGGGTTTATTTGATTATGTTAACTGGGCTTTGTTTTCTCGTGACACATATTATTAAATGAATATGTTTGTTGATTGCTCGCATGTTTGTGTTATTATGTGTTTAATTTAGTCTTAAACGTACTAGCTTGATGTTTAATGTGTTGGTATTTGCTTAAAGACTTGTTTTTGGTTCAAAATAGTGGTTACCTTTTGTTAATTAAGTATAGAAATTGGAGTTTAGTCTAAAAGATTAAATTTTTAATGGATGGCGTTTGTTCATGGCATTTTGATGTTGAAATCTCGATGCTCAAATTGGAGGTAATTCAATTGGATTTATAATTTCAAATTAAGTTGATTTGGGATTTAAAAATTGGGGTTTCGATTTAAAGCTATAGTTTTTCCCTTAAATCAATATGATCTAAGGATGACATGCTAGACACTTTGAGTCATTGATGATTTTTGGGAAGAAAACAAAGCTTGGAATCAAAAACCCAATTTTCCAAATTTGAAAACAACTTGAAAGAAATTGATGAATTCTTTTGGATGACTTTCAATTTGGGAATTAAGATTTCGAATTCAAAAAAATGATTTCCTAAAATTAGATGCATTGGTAGTGTAAGCGTGTCTCGTGATTTATATTTTCATATGTTCAAGTTCAATTTGTTTTGGGCCCTTGTGGCATTTTTGGGTGATAATTAGTGTGCCTCCTGAATATCACTGATCGTTTTCTTTAGTGTGCAGAAAGGTCCCCAGCAGACCCAGTCCGACCCATAAATTTTTATTTCTTTTAGTTATGGTTAATTTGTTAATTTGGTCCAATCGGGCTTTGGTTTGTAATAATTTAGTAAAGTAGGACTTAATTGCATGCATATCATATTTACTTGTCATCGATTATATCTGTTTGCATATCATGCCACTTTAATTCAGTTAATGACCGTAACCCTTCCGAAGAAGGGGCATTCAGTGAGTGGTCGAGTTTTCGGGGCCACTGAATGTCTCTGAGGATGAGACGGCTCTTTTCGGGATGCATCGGGGTTCCGGGCATATATCCCGGGAAGTGCTTTCAAGAACTCGGGTTACGTGAGTTAACTTAAATAACCGGACTTTGCATTCATCATTTGCATACATGCATCGATATGGAGATAGAAAAGATCAAAATCAAAAAAAGAAGAAGAATAAAAGAGATAATAAAAGCATTTTCAAAAATGTTTTCAAATCATGCTCTCTTATTCGATTTTCAAAACTAAGAAATTGGTAAATCAAGAGATTTCGAGGTAAGCATTTTCAAAAAGAACCGTTTTAAGTAAAATCCCAAAGGAAGGTTTTGGAAAATAAAAGTTTGGATGATTCCAAAAGGAGATTTTGGAAAATAAAGAAATTCAAAAGGAGATTTTGGAAATTAATAAAATTGGTAAGTTTTTAGAAAAAAATCAAATGGTAAAAAGATTTTGTCACAGCGTTTTCAAAATTTCCTTTTCGAAGAGAAAAGGATCAACAAGAGAGCAAACAGTGAAAGAGTATCGTGATAGAATTAATTGACGGTGTTCGATTATATTCTTCGAATTCTCGACATCGGTTCAAAAATGGTTTTATTTTTCTTTTTATAACCCTTTTAATAATCAAGATTAGGATTAAAAGCAACCAACTTTTCTTTTCGACCCAGTAGATCAAATTAGACTAGAGGTACCGTCACTTGACGGGCAACTCGGGGGTGCTAATCCTTCCCCGAGCGTAACCGACTCCCGAACCTAGATTCAGGTTACAAGACCGGACCTTAGGTTTAGTGGGTCCATTGCCAAGCTCTGGACCTTACTTAGCTTAGGTAGCCTTTAGGTGACTAATCACACCTTTAAAAAAGATTAGTGGCGACTCCTTCTTACCAACGTCGTCTCGGCAGGGTTCCCCGGACCCGAACGTTTCGACACTTAGATTTAATTTACTTTGCTTTGTTTTCTAGTATAATTGTTTTCTGTTTAATTGCTTTCTTTCAACCTCTGTTTTCTGTGTTTTGTCTTGAGATATTTTAAGGATTGTATCTTAGGATAAAGTCTATACCCTTCTCTGTGGGATCGACCCCTACTTGCCCTATCTACTATAGTTAGGATCTTGTGGGGAATTATTTTTATGATTGTTGACGACCGATCAGCATCATAAATCCATTTTTGCCTCATGCATTCATTCATCATGCCATGGCATTCGTTCATGCATTCCATTAAACCTTAGCATCGTTCCACAATAAGAGAGCAGTATTGCTTATCAATAGAAAGATTTCTGATGGTTCTTGAAATTTGTTCTAGGTTTTGGAGGATTTATCGGAAAAAAGGGGCAATGGAAGGAGAGCAGTTAAGTAAATACCAGCGGATGAAGAAAGAGAATGAGGAATTGCGAAAGCAGATGAGCATGATGAAGCATCAACTGTCGGAACTGAAAGGAAAAACAATGCAAGCAGATCATCTAGTGTCAGAAGGGCAAGACATGACAATATACAGTATTGTTGTGGGGCAATCAGGAAGTGTTGAACCCAACCAAATCAATCCCAACCAGTCAAATTCTCCGGTTGTTGTTCAAACCCCATTCGTGCCTAAACCGCCAACCAATACGTTATACCTCCTCAATCGAGCCAATTTCAGATCAAGAATGATTAGAAAGCAGGAAAAAGTCAGAATAAAAAAAGGATCAAACCGGCATGCAAAGTGACATAGAAGCACCATTAGTCAACTCTAAAGGACAACAGTTTGATCACTCGGGGCCATATAACCCATACCGTCCTTATTATCCTTATCCACCACTTCCACCAACAAACTCACATGTGAATCAAAATCCCTATCCATACCAGTCAGTTCCTCAACCAAGCTTTCAATCTTATGAGTATCCTCGAGAATCAAAGAAAAGGCCAGTATCATCATTTGGTTCAGAACCAACCATTCCAAATGACCAACAAAAGGGGTACATGTCTCATCAAGAGAGATTCAAGTTTGGCCAAATTCCCATGACTTATACAGAATTGTTTCATCAGCTCATCAAGCAAAATCTTGTGGAACTAGTGTATGTGGAACCCATGCAACCTCCTTATCCCATGTGGTATGATCCCAATATGCAATGTGAGTACCATATGAATGTTCAAGGTCATTCCACGAAGAATTGCACTAGTTTGAAGAAGAGAGTGCAGACGTTGATCAAAGCAGGGTTGTTGAGTTTGTAATCAAAGCATAGTCAACTTGGATGGTTATCTGAATGAATGGACCAACAGAGAATTGTTTCAGATTAGGATCCTTGATGTTTCTACCCAAGAATATTTGGATAGTTGTGTGGGCTTTTGTTTCACTTCATCGTTTTTGTAATAAATTAGACGCATTTCGTTGTTCAGAACATTCTCGCATCATTCATTATCATACATCATTTCATTTCTCAAAGCATTTGCAATTTCACAGATGTTGATACTATAGACAGCGAATTTACTTGGGATCTTTGCAAATCTTGAAAATGGGTGCCAAACAGGGGCATTTTCTTTCCTTACTTTTTTATTTACCTTCAAACATGCATTTGATAGATATAAGAACTCTTCTGTAAATATTTGCATGAGTTTGCATTAAGGGATAATGATAATAATAATAATGAAGGGATAAAAGGAAAGGAGGGTTTCTTCAGGAAAGAGATCATATGTTCTTAATAAAAAGAGTTTTGAACAGGATTGGTGTTTACCACTAAAACTGATTCAAGCATGTTTGCGAAAGGGTCAATGGCCTTTATCTGGACTGTGAGCAAAGGATGAGCTTTTTTTAAACAAATAATAATAAAAAAATTTCAAAAATCAGTTTTAGTCAAAACTATGATTTCGAGCTGTGAGCAAAGGAATGACGGTGATTTAATCAAAAGATATTTCAAAATCAGTTTTGGTTGAAGCAATGATCTTCGAGATGACTGAATCCATGTTTTCAAAAAAGTTTTAAGGAGACAATATGATTGGCATCAACACTGCTCCCACATTTCACATTCTTTCAAATCTTGATTAAACCCATTCTCTTTGAACCCAACATCGAAGTCTTGTTTTTTTCTAACAGGGGCAATTTGGTCATACTATTAACGTTATCACAGTGCCTTGAGGGCAAAATGACCAGGCTTCAATTGTCTCAATGTTCCTTAAATCACCGGGTTAATTTTCAGTATCCCAAAATTTTCTTTCGAACAGAAGAAGTAGTACACAACTCAAAGCATCAACTTGCTCAGATTCATCATTAGGAGGGTCGTTACAATAAATGGTGGCACAAAGTCTTCTCATAATTCCCCGATTTAAAAAAAAGAGATAAATGAAAAAAAAAGAAAAAAAGAAAAAGAAAATGGAAAAAGCATTTGGAATATTTGGAGGAGTCCAACAAAATGGTTTTCAAAAGAGTCATGGTTTTTAAAAAGGTTTTGATAAAATTGTTATCCAGAAATGATTTCGAAACCCGTTTTCTCGAGGAATGCTCTTTAATGAAGATGTCCAATCTTGAAGTGATAAATGGCTTCATTTCATATTCCCTTCACTTGTAGAAAAATATCCAATGTTGTCCCCCTTTGAGCCTAATTAATTTTCTTTCGATTCAACCCTGATCAAGGATCACCCTCCACACTAGGGGTAAAGACAAAGAAGGATCCACCTCAAGAGAATGGGTTTGCACTCAAAGTTTAAAGTGGGGCATTCCAACAGTAATGAGTTCAAGAAGCATTCAGTTCACTTCATCGAGTAATTCAAATCAAAGTTCAAATCAAAAGTGAATCGAAAGCAAAAAGTCAATAATTGAAAAGAAAAGAAAAACGAAGAAGCTGAAAGCTGAAAAATGGAAGATCAAGTTCAGTAGCATCCTGCACAACAGAGAAAATGATCCTTGATTCAAATACCCTCAAACACATTTTTGAGCTTCTATGTTCTTTCTTTGGCAACCTAGAACCCTAGCCTACGTTACGTGTCTAATAAAAGTCCATCTTTGATCAAGTGAGGACATTCGAGAGGAGATTTTTCCTCAACAAAAATAACAGTCCTTTTTTGCAAAATGTTTTAGGTCAAAACTTTTAAAAAGAGTTTTCGGGTGAATTTGGAGTTTTCCAACTACACTCAAAAAAAAAAAGAAGGAGAGAGGCTCTAGGGTGAAAACCCGAAAGGGCAGTCTAGAGCAAGAATGAGCAATCAAGGAGCCATCCACAGTTGTAACAAGGAAACAGAAGATGACACCTCAATAGTGAGCAATGAGTTACTTTCAGGCATCAAATGCTTCAGCTCTACCAAAGAAACCCAATTCCTTGAAACTAAATCTCTCTTTGACAATTCCCAAATCTCAGACCTTTCCTAGAATGTAGACCCAAATCATGTCTCAGAAAAAGATTTCAAAATAAGAAGCTTTACAATAAAATTGCTTTCCATTTGTGAGTCCACGGTCAAAATTCGCTTTTTATAATAAGATTGCATTCCATTTGTGAGACCGAGACCAAAGTTCGCTTTTCGAAGGGCATTTTAGTGGTGATCACCAATTCTTTTCAAAAGTTCAAATTTCGCGAAGTTTTCAATGAATATGAGATTTTTTTGGGGCTCATATTTCATAAGGGTCATATGGGGGCAATGCTTATGAACTCATGACATGTTTCAAAGGGTTTAAATTACATGATTTTACCTTTTTGAATTATGACTCTTAGCAAGCTTTTATTGCAGAAATGATAAGAGAATGGATATAGGGAGAAGTAAGATCAACAAAAGAATCTTTTGAGGCATATTTCCCATGTCAGAATTGGGGCAAAGAGCTTGATGAAAATACATTTGGTAAGAACAGGGGAAGAATTCATAAAAAATCAGAATCCGGGTGCATCATGGGCATTGGAAGGGCAAAAATTGTGATCAGGAATAATGGGGCATCGAAGTTTCAGAAAGGTGTTCAAGAGATTAAAGTTAATTTTCAGACAGATTGCAAGGAATTGTAGCCGATATTCAACAGAACCTCGAGTGATGAGATTCAATCTTCAGCAAAGTTCAAAAGGATTGGGATCGATCGTTCAAAAGAAAATGGAATTTCCATTTTGGTGGATTACATCTAGGGAAAAGATTGAGACCTCAGCAGGAACAAGAAAGCAAGTTCAAGGACGAATCAAGAAGAACGAAAATGAAGCAAAGTCGAGAAAGCAAAGATTCAAGGCAACAATCAAGAAGTTTTAATCACAACATCAGACTTAGAGTTATTCTTCAAGTTTTCAAAGTTGACCGGAAATTGGTCCTCTTTCATCATCAATCAAGAAGTTTTAATCACAACATCAGACTCGGAGTTATTTTTCAAGTTATCAAAGTTGATCGCAAATTGGTCCTCTTTCATCATCAATCAAGAAGTTTTAATCACAACATCAGATTCCGAGTTATTCTCGAAAGGTATTTTCTTCTAAAATCACTTCCACGTGAATCAGATTCAATTCTCATGATTTTGCATCGGTTGCATCCGAATGTTTTGACTTTTCCATAAGTCAAACTCGTTTCCATACGAGTTAGTTTCAGCCTTGGTTTCAACCAAGCCACATAGGCTTTTCCACAAGCCAAGCTCGTTTCCATACGAGTTAGTTTAAGCCTTGGTTTCATCCAAGCCACATAGGCTTTTCCACAACCCAAATTCGTTTCCATACGGTGCATTACCTTTTTCAAGATCGGACTCGGTGAGATCGGTGCAGCAAATCTTCAAATGTATCAGGTTGATTCGGTGAATCAAGTTAATGCGGTGCATTACCATTTTCAAGATTGGACTTGGTGAGCTCGGTGCAACAAATCTTCAAATAGATCAGGGTGTTTCGGTGAATCAAGTCAATGCGGTGCATCTCTTCAAAGATCGGAATTCGGTGAGCTCGGTGCATCACGTTTTCAAACAGTTAAAGATAATTCAGTAAATTAAGCTACTGCGGTGCAGTATTTCCTCAAAGTTTGATTCGGTGAATCAAAGTTTTTCCAACTTTCCAATAAAACGGGTGTCTACGTCTTTGTGCACTTTCTAGCTCTTAGAAAGTGTACAAACTACTCCTTTGCGCACTTCCCAATAGTTAGAAAGCACACAAAGAGGGGCAGCTGTAGACACCCATTTTTGTCTTGTATCCTTTAATTTAAATCAATTTATTTCTTATTTGGCATTAAGGTCATTCAGGGGCATTTTGGTCATCTTTAGTCAATTGCTAATTAGCAAGTTCCTTTTTAGCATCTTAGTAGTTTAGTCCATATTCTCCTTTTCACATTTTTAATTTGATCTTGCATTTCTTTATTTGCATCCAAGATGGAAAAAGCCCAGAGTGTTGCATGTTCCATGATTTACCTTAATTAGCACTTTAGTCATTTTATCTTAATGCCAAGTCATTTTAGAAATCCAATTTGGTTCACATTAGTTTACTACTTTACATTGCATAAGTAGAAGTTGCATTTTTGTTTGCTAGGGCATTTACATTTTACTATACAAAAATATCTTGTCTTTACTTTATTCATGGTAAAATTGCATATCCCATTGTTTAGCCACTTACATTAAGCATTTCTATTGTTACTTGAGAAGGTCTCATTTTCCATTTCCAATAGATACTAGCTTTCTTCTAACCTAAAACAAAAGAAGATTGGCTTTCCTGCTTTAGGATTACATTTTATAAAAATACAAAATGGGTAGCTTTACATTTGCATTCGCAAATTGCAAATTGTAAGTTCCAAATTCAAAAATTACAGAAATGGGACATAGTGATTACAAGTGGGTCATGTATTCATTTTTTTCCTTCCTAGTTTAACTTGGTCACATGGTCATTCTTTTAACCCCAATCCTTATCTCTACCATGTTCTTCTTGCCTTTAGCTTTGAGAGCTAAGCTTCCTAGCTCTCGGTTTCTCGATTCAGACTTTACTAAGGCACGTGTACCGTGGTTACTAGACAATCAAACCAGTGGAGTAAAACCGTTTTGAGTGACAAGATCAGCCTTGGCACCAAGAGACTCTGAATCAGCAAGTATTCGATGAAAAAAAGATTTGAGGATTCAAGCTTATTGTTCTTTCTAAGAATTGAGCTTACATGGAGAGAGGAGAAATTTGCTCAAACAGTTTCACATGCCAACAAACAGCAACATCAGCAAGTGAAAGCATTTAGAGAAGAGTTAAAGTCAGCATGTATGATGGTTTTTGGATTGCATTCAATTACATTTTACATGGCAGCAGTAATTTTACTTGAGGCTTTTGCAATAAAAGAATATGAGAACTAGAAACAGCAAAATACAATCAACAACATTGTTATTCTCCAATTCAGTCATAAAACAGAAGTAAGAAAGTAAGTTTACTCATGCAGCAGGCATCAAGCAGTGCCATAGTCAGGCAATTCACGAAGCCAATTCAGCCATTACAGGGCGAGGCTGGATAGAAAGCATGCATTTCAATGGACTACTAGCATTAAAATTCAGTTCCAATTGCACTTTCAATTCAAGCACACTAGGCACAAGTGATCTAAGTTCAATTCAACTCACAACAGCAAAAGAATTCGCAAGCAAGCAGTGTGTATTTCAAGGGAAGTCAACATCATTAAAGAGAATCAAATGGCAAAGCCGCAAGCATTCAGAGCACATTAATCACCACAAGTCAGGCTAACATAAACAAAAAGCCATGGTGGACGTTTTAATAACATTGGAAAGAAGCAGTTACATGCAAACATCAATCATACAAGAGCAAGTAAAAGTAAACCATGAAGAGGGAAAAAGAAAGCTTACCTGTGACATGGCAGCTCTGTCTTGGATTCGAGAAGACCTCAAAATTGGCAGCAGTAGCCAAGTAAGCAACACCAATTACCTGCAAAAGGGCACGTGTAAGAAATCAAACATACGTATGAGGCAAATTCCAACACAATGAACAAAGGAGGGAAAGAAAGAAATACATGCCTCGCCAACTCATACTGCCAACTCAGCATCCTTTCCTCGTTCCAATCCCTCACAATCCCTCAAAACAGTGAAGCAAGAGTCAAAAATGAAACGCAATGCAGTAGCTAATTGAGGCAAAGTTTCTCAAATTCAGAAATAATTTTTCAGAGTTAAAAGGAAAATTACCACATAGTGATTAGGGGGAATCGGTCTTCAAGCTAGTCGTCACCGAGATTCCCTCAGGTTCAACAAATTTAGCTGCACAAGAGACAAAAAATTTGTTAGCTAAGAACATGGAGAGGATAAGATGGAATAAAAGGCAGCTGGCAGAGGGTTGGTGGGATTTCTTCCAATTTTCTCTAGAATACACAGACTCAGATTCTAGCTGGGATCACACGGGGAAACTTTGGCTCTCTCTCAAATTCTCACCCTTCCTTTGAAAAATCTCTCTCGGATTCTGAAGAAAACAATCTCTTACTTAAAAAAAAAAACACCGACTCAGAGTAAAAAACATTCTCTAAAAAAATGAACACTTGCTCTCATTGATCACTCGGCCCTTTCATTTCGAGAGACACAGACAGAAAAAATGAGAGATTCTTACTCTTTCTTTACAAACAAACATAATTCCTCTCTCTCTCACTAAAATAATGGGGGAGGGGGGGGGGTTATAAAGTTGAAGCTAGGGTTCATGTAAAGAGATTTGGGGGTTTCGTCAAAAGAAAAGGGTTTTCTTGAAATTAATTGGGCTAAGATGAAGTTTGGGTGAAGTTTGAAGTTTGCGGTGGTGGTTTGAGCGGAGCTTTGGTGAGTTGGGACTTTGGGCTTTCGGTTTACGATAGATTTAGGGATTTCAATGGGAGTTTGAAGGTCTTGAAGGCAGATCTGTGAAGAGGAAGAAGAAGGAAGTCGTTTAATGGTGGTTTGAGCTTCGGGTTACGGTGGAATCGGCTCCGGCGTGGCAGGGTGGTTAGCTCAGGCGGTGGTGAAATTTGGCTAGGGTTTGGAGCAAGGAAAGAACGAGGAAGAAGAAGAAGGAAGCGGAATAAAAGGGAAAGAGGGGTGCCAAACGACGTCGTTCGGAATAGGTAACTTTCTTTTTCTCTTCAATTGACTCCGCTATAATGTTAATTTGTGCAATTTAAGGCCTATTTGCTTCTTTTACTTAGTTTTATGTCAAATTTTGTGATTGATGGAGCCATTTCTAATTAATCTACATATGTTTATGTGGTTATGGTGGTGATTTGTTGATTTAAATGATAATTTTGCTAAAAGTTTGGATTTTTATTGAAAAGGTTTGGTTTTTGATTAATAAAATATGGTAAATTAGATTTATGTTCATCATTCATGCTTTAATGGTTTATTTTCATAAAGATTTATGTCTAAAGGCCTAAATTTGCTATTTTTATGTTAACGTTAGGAACTTTGTTTGCTATAATGTGATAAAAATGATTGGGTTTTTAATATGGCTATTTCCTTTAAATTTAATTTAGACTTGGAAGAAAAATCAAGCCTTTAGTTTAAAGTTTTGATTTTTAAAGTATAATTGATTCAAAGATGGATTCATGATTACTTTTTTGAGTTGATTTTGAGTATAAAAATGGAACCTTTGATTTGAAGCTTAGATTTTCAAATTAAAGTTAGCTTGATAATTGGGTTTTATACCATTAACAGCTAATTTTAATTTTAAAACCCAAGTTTTGAATTAAAAGGTCTAATTATTTAGATCAAAATTAGCTCAAAGAAGGATTGGTGAATCCATTTGAATTGATCTTAGTCTAAAAATCAAAGCTTGGATTTAAAGACTTATTTCTTTGAGTTTGTATTAAATTGAGGAAATTGTCCTAGTTCATGATAATTTAGTAACTTGTATTTGGGTTCATTTAAAGACCTAGATTTGTTTTTGCGTTCAAATAGGTGCCTGAAATATTCAATTTAGTTCACATAAAGACCCAAACTTATTTCCTTGTTCACCTAGGCCCCTGATTGAAACTTGGATTTATTTTTGGTTTAATTAGGTCCCTGACCTTGGATTTTATTCATCTTTGTTGCAATTTGCTCCTTAATTTGTAGTATTCATCGTATGAGTGTGCAATTGAGCCCCTGTTGTGCATCATTTATGTTTTTTCTTTAATGAATGTTACTAATCTTTTACTTGATGTGTAGAAATTTCCCCAGCCAGTCCAATTTGACCCTTAGGTTTTCCTTTCTTTAAGTCATTTGTTATTTTAGTTAATTGGCCCAATTAGGCCTTGGTTTGTAATAATTTAGAGTAGATATAAAGTAGAACCTAATTGCATGCATATCATATTTACTTGCCATTAATTATATCTGTTTGCATATCATGCCACCTCTTAAAATCAGTTGATAACCGTAACCCTTCCGAAGAAGGGGCATTCAGTGAGTGGTCGAGTTTTCGGGGCCACTGAATGTCTCTGAGGATGAGACGGTTCTTCTCGGGATGCGTCGGGGCTCTGAGCATATATCCCGGGAAGTGCTTTCACTAGCCCGAGTTACGTGAGTCAACTTTAAAAATCGGATCTTGCATTCATCATTTGCATACATGCATTAATCGAGAGTTAGAAAAAGAATAAAAAAAAAGGAAAATCAGAAAATTAAAAGAGGCAATAAAAAGTGTTTTCAAAAAAGGTTTTTCTCAAATCATGTTCTCTTATTCAATTTTCAAAAATAAGAAATGGGTAATTCAAGAGGTTTCAAGGTAAGCATTTTCAAAGAAAAAAGAATGTTTTTTTTTTCAATTCCAAAAGAAGATTTTGGAAATTAATAAAATTGATTAAGCTTTTTTTTTTCAAAAATCGAAAAATGGTAAAAAGATTTTGTAACAGCATTTTCAAAATGTCTTCCCGGTGCGGAAGATTCAATAAGAGAACAAACAGTGAAAGAGAATCGAGACAAAATTGATCGATGATGTTCGGTCATATTCTTCGAATTCTCGACATTCGTTTTAAAAATGCTTTTATTTTCTTTCATAACCCTTTTAATAATAATAATCAAAGATTAGGATTAAAAGAAACCATATTTTTCTTCCGGATCCACTAGATTTAGTTAGACTAGAGGTATCATCATTTGACGGGCGACTCGGGGGTGCTAATCCTTCCCCGGGCGTAACCGACTCCCGAACCTAGATTTAGGTTGCGAAACCAGACCTTAGGTTTAGTGGGGCCATTGCCGAGCTTTGGACTTTACTTAGCTTAGGTGCCCTTTAGGTGACTAATCACACCTTAAAAAAGATTAGTGGCGACTCCTCCTTTTCAACGTCGTTTCGGCAGGGTTCCCCGGACCCGAACATTTTTCGACAGGATGAAGCAAAGAATTGGTTGTACTTATTACCTAAAGGTTCAATCACTTCTTGGGGAACCTTAAGAAGTTGTTTTTGGAGAGGTATTTTCCTGCTCACAAGGTATCTAGTATAAGGAAGGAAATATGTGGAATTAAGCAACGCTATCGAGAGACAATGCACGAGTATTGGGAACGATTAAAGTCATTGTGCTTGAGTTGCCCCAATCACCAAATTACTAAGCAGTTGCTAATTCAATATTTCTATGAAGGATTACTACCACTTGATAGATCTTCCTTAGATTCTGCAAGTGGAGGAGCTTTCATTGACGAAATTCCCTCAGAAGCTTGGACACTAGTAGAGAAATTGGCTGCAAACACTCAACAGTTTGGAACTCGAGAGGATTATGCACCAAGGGAAAGCAACGTGAGGAGAGTTAATGTAGTTTCCACCGATTGGAGGGAGCTTAATCAGCAACTCAAGGGAGTAACTTAACAAATTTCTATGCTCAATGAATTATTTACATCAAAATTTTCAAGTGTGCCTAGAATTTGTGGAATTTGCTCACAAGGTCATTACACTGATAAATTCCCTAGCTTGAGTGAAGACAATCCAAGAGAAGTCAATGCTGTGGGAATGCAAGGATTTCAAAGGAAGAAAGATCAATTTCCAAATACTTACAATTCAAATTGGCGATATGGCAACCAAGGTAATTTCCAAGGGAGACCAAATGATTTTCAGAGGCCTATTTATCAACCATCTTCACAAGCTTCAGAGAGCAAAACATGAAGGAAGACTATGGAGATCATGATGAAGCAAATGAGTCAGTTGGCAAGTAATATGAGTGAGCTCAAATCACAAAGTCAAAATAGGATTCCATCCCAACCCAAGACTCTTCCCAAAAAGAATGTGAATGCAATCACTTTGAGTAGTGGAAAGGAATTGGAGGAGCCCTATTCAACTTGACCAACCTTTGAAGGAGAAACAAGCAATGCCAAGGAGGATTTGCAAGCACTTGAGAAAGAGATCAAGCTTGAAAAGGATGAGCTTATAATTGTTGAAGATATCAAGGATGATGATAAAGATCAAGATCCTATTGTCAAGCCTAAATTGGATTCACAAGTACAACCACCTTTTCCAACAAGGTTGAAGAACTCAAAGAAAGAAGATGAAGATCAAGACATTTTGGACATCTTTCGAAAGGTTGAGATCAACATCCCACTTCTAGAGGCAATTCAACAAATGCCTAATTGTGCAAGGTTCCTTAAGCAACTTTGTACAAATAAGAAGAGGTTGCAAGGTAAGGTAAGTGTTGGAGCTTATGTTTCTGACATACTTCGAAAGAATTTACCCCCTAAGTGCAAGGATCCAGGTACGTTTTCAATTACTTGCTCCATAGGAGATAGTATAATTGAAAATGCCATGATTGACTTAGGAGCATCTTTAAGTGTCATGCCTTATTCTTTTTACAAAACCTTGAATATTGTTGCTTTGAAAAATACTGATGTTGTTCTTCAATTAGCTGATGGATCTTTGGTTCACCCCAAAGGTGTGGTAGAAAATGTTTTAATTAAGGTTCAACATTTAGTTTTTCCTATTGACATTTTTGTTTTGGAAATGGAAGAAGGAATTTCAAAAGATCAATGCCCTCTATTGTTAGGAAGACCCTTCCTAAGAACTTCTCACACCAAGATTAATGTGTTTGATGATTCATTGACCATGGAATTTGATGGTGATGTTATCCACCCTAGAACTCAATCGAAATTGGCTTTGAATACTAATGATTTTGTTTGTGTAGTAAAGAAACAGTGGGTTAAAAAAGGAATAAGAGAAGAATCTTCAATGATAGATGAGCAATTTTCCAAGGGTAGACAAAAGATTCGAGACATTTTTCAATGCAAGGACGAGAGTTTCTACCAATATTGGAAGAGATTCAAGAAGTTGTGTGAAGAATACCCTCAACATGGCTTGGAGAAAGGACTTTGGATCCAATATTTCTATTGTGGATTAGGAGTCGATGACCAATTGCTTGTTGTTAGTATCAATCATACACCCTTGTATGATCGAACCCAAATGATGCTCATTCAGCCTTAGAAGCTTTGGCTCAAGCAATTGAACCACCAAGCTCAAGGAAGGAACGAGACAAGACTAAGATTGGTGCGAACAAACAAGAAATTGGAGCAAGCACAAGTCGAAATTTCCCAATGGAAAAATCGATGCCCTCCACTTCTTTGTTTGCCAAAGAAGAAGCTTCTGTTAGACACATGGTGAAGACGATTCTACAAAGTGAACTCATGAAGCAAATCACCATGGATCACATTTGCTTACTCCAAACATTGAGAAGTTACATGAAGAAGCAAAAGGGGATCGATCAAGGATGCTCAAGAATGAGAAAGCCACACAAGAAGCCCTTGACATCTTAGACAAAACTCTCAAGACCATTATTGAACTTTTGATGGAAAATAATGGATTTTCCTCCATATTCGATGAATGATCCTTGAGAAAGTCTAGCCAAAGACATTAAACAAAGGCGCTATTTGGGAGGCAACCCAAAAACTAACATCTATCCCTTTTTATTTTCTTTTTATAGTTAATTAGAATATTTTATTTTTCATATTTCTATTTTCTTGATAGGTTCAATTTTGAGGAACATGAAGCAAATGGAATTGAGCAAAGGAAACAACTAAGAAGAAAAGCATGGAGCTTACGTTTTGGAGAAACAGAGAAGCTTTCCTAAACTCATCTCTATTTATTTCAATTTCATATGTTTTGATTGAGAATTAATTTTGCTATGAAATTGATTGCATATTCCTTAAATTGAATTTGTTTGTCATGCATATGTTATTGCACATCTATTTTGCATATTCATCTACATAGAATCTTAAGTGATAAAGAGCTAAAGGTTTTCAAGAGACAATTTTGGATATGAAGACACAAGTGTTCATGAATTTGGATATTTGATTGATTGAGAATTGAAGAGAAACTGTATTTGGATTAATTGGTTGAATCAAGTTAAGTTGGAGAAGAACTTTTGAAGCAAGAAAATGGGAAAAACAGCCAAGAGAGGTTGCCTCGATTGCCTCTAGGTGCCCAGCAAAAATGCCCAGCCACCTAATTTCAATCCATAGCCACCCAGGTTGCAGCCCCAGATGCTCCAGAATCCCAATTTGACAGCAAATGGCCGCCCAGTTTTTTTACTTAGCTGCCCATGTTAATTCCAGTCAACCCAAAATAGTACACTTACCACCCATCACCATATAAATACACCCACCACTCATTTTTACCACCCACCTTCAATTTTCTCTCAACCATCTTCATCCTAAACACTATCAAAACTATACCACATACCACCAAATTCACAAATCACTTACTTTAACTTTCATTTTCATTACTTTCACCACTTACATATTATTTCTTTTATATTTTTACCACCTAAAAACATTTACCCATTAGATTTTACAACAAAATTCCCACCTTAGTTCATCAAAATTCAAAATTTTTAGGTTGTGGGTAGTTGAAGATCTCTTTGGTTTTGTGTTAGAAGTTGATAGAAAGAGGAAAAAGGGAGTATTTTGGACTAAGTTCGATAGTATTTGAGCTTTGGAAGGAGTTGATTTGGATTTGAGTAGTTGAATTTGTCTAACCACCTTCAAGAAGACTTAGCATCCGCCAAGTGTTCAAGAAAATGCTTAGAAGAGGAAAATTTAAGGCTTCATCATCATGTGCTCAACCACAAGAGGAGGAACCCATTCCACAACAATTTCAACCTATGCCGCCACCTATGTTTGTCGATGAGGATTGCCAAAAGTGGTATGAATCAAGTGCAACAATGCTATAATAGTGGAAAAGGTTTTGCCACCCCACATTGATCAAATTTTTGGCATTAGCCAATTGTTTGAAAATATGGGATGGGCTAATCTTTTGGCATTGGAAGGGAATTACTACCCCAAATTGGTTAAGCAATTTATGCTAATATGAACAAGGAGCAAGAAGGCAATGATTACACTATTACCACCATGGTAAAGGGTAAGTTTATTGAAGTTGATGAGGATTATTTGTGTAGATTGCTTGGGGTTAGGAATAATGGAATGATGTTCTACTTCACCAACATCAATGGCGAGCAAATGACTTCCACCGAGGTGAGATGGAGGAGAAATGATGCTCTTATAAGGTTTGATATTCCTTTTGGTATGGATAGTCATGGTGTTTTAGAAGTAAGGACCAAGTATATGGAACCTAGAGACAAACTTGTTTGTTACATGCTTCATCGTAATATTATTCCTAGGGGAAGTAATCATCATAAGTTTAGAGTTGAAGATCTCTATGTTGCCGATAAGATTTGTCATGGTTTTGGAGAATGTGAAGGAATTCCTATGGCTAAATTGTTACTTCAACAAATTTGGGAAGTGGTTAAATCCGATTATAAGGAGAAAGCTTTTGTATTTCCCGTTTTGATTAGCAAAATCTTGATTAAAGAAGATGTTGATGTTATGAGAATCAAGCTTGGATAATGAAAATAATACTCTTGATTAGGATTGCTTGAAAAGCATGTGTATCAAGAAGGGAAGAAATCTTAATGGTGAATATTGGTATAATAAGCATCGTAAGAATTATTCCTAAGGTATTGAGCAACCACCAATGGAAGTGCCACCACTAATGGATGAAGTAAATGAGGAAGAAATTCAAGAGATGCCAATGGAGAACTTTCAACGTTACATGGCAAGTGAACTTAGGCAACAAAGGAGGGAGATGAGAGCTTATTTTGGTAGACTTGAAAACACCATACGCTTGGGACGAGGAAGACCTCGGAGTGGCCATTAGCTCTTGTCATTTGGAGGCTATGTATCTTGAATATTTTTCATGACATTTGCATGCATTTTACTTTGTTTGTTTTATGTTTTTATGGATCTTTTTAAGACTTTGCTGCTATGAATGTTATGTGTGATGAATGTATGGATTAATTTGCTAGATTGAATGCATACTTTCTTGGTGAATTAAATCTTGCATTTAGTCATTCATCTTAAGTACCCCATTTATTGTTGCTAGATTATATGCACTTCAATTTTTCAAAAAATTTCAAAACCTACAATTTTTGAATTTTTTGTCAAAATCACTAGCACACACATTGAGGACAATGTGTCTTTCAAGTGTGGGGGAGAGGTTAGTCTATTTCATAGATCTGATTTTTCAAAATTAATGACTAGAGATGTTTTTTCAAAATTTTTGAAGAAAATTTTAAAATTTTTT
Organism: Corchorus olitorius; assembly: GCA_001974825.2. Lineage (NCBI taxonomy): Eukaryota > Viridiplantae > Streptophyta > Magnoliopsida > Malvales > Malvaceae > Corchorus > Corchorus olitorius. The sequence continues at coordinate 49,545 of AWUE01019053.1, forward strand.
TGTAGTACTTTCTAATAATTTTTGATTTAATTTGCAAGAGTATAGTTTTGTGCTATATTTGATTGGTTTTAATACATTGGAAATATTTTTCAAATTTTCTCATGCAAATTTCATGCTTTGATTGAGAAGTGTAATTGATAAGGTTTTTCATAGAAAATATTTATTTTGATGAGTGAAATACTTCTAGAACTTGCTTTGTCACCCTTTTGAGGCGAATATGTATACATACCCATTATTTTTAGTTTACATGGAATTTGGAAAATATGCATTTAGGATTGCACTTAAGCCTAATTCTAGCCAACCCTTTGAAAAACAATTGTAGTAAACCAATTTGAGCCTTATTTTTAGCTAATTATTTTTGTTCTTAGCCACATTCACCAAAGAACCCTTAACCCTTTTAAAGAAAAACAAGTTTCTCTTAGCCAATTCTCATAAATAGTGAAGGATTGGCTTGTTTTCAATTGGTTCGTGATGAGACTGTGAATAAGAATAAGTGTGGGGGTCTATAATTGTAAAAAGTGATCTCATGTAAGTAAGGGAGAGGTAATTGTTCTAAAAAATAAATAAAAGAGGAAAAGAGGCATTGGTAAGATTAGTAATTTTTCCAACAATTGTCCCTCTGAAAAAAAAAAGAAAAAAAAGTGAAAAGGAAAAAAATAGAACATTATCCTTGAACTTAAGCTTGAGGTTGATATGAAGAAGACTCCAATGAAGAAAGAAGAAAGTGATTCTCCATTCTAAAAGTGGGCTATTCAAGCTACATTTGCCCATAGCAAGACTTCACTTTTCTTGAGAAATTTCTTTGATAAATCCTATCCTTTCTTTGTTAGTCACTTCACCCTTTAGCCCCATTACAATCCATGATTTAATGCATTCCAATTCCTTGTATGCTAACATATTGAGTATAGTATGATCTAATAGTGGAGATTGGATGACTTTGCAAGCCTATGGTAAGTTTTCATTGTCAAAATCATAAAAAATGTATTTATACACTTATCTAAGGTATGTTGATCTTAAAGATTGCATTATTGATTGGAGTGATTTTGTGCATGGTCTATTTGAACTATATGCCTTTTGTAATTATACTAACTTTCATTGCACTTGATTACAAATTGTAAATTAAATTCGACTAAATAGCCCTTTTGCCCCCTGAACTTTGCAAATTTAAGCCAGTTTGCCCCCTAAGCTAAAAATTGTGCCATGTTTCCCCTTTAATTTTCAAAATCAAACCAATCCCCCCCGGACGTGACAGACGTTAGTCACGTGCCGTCACGTGACTAACGTTCTGTCTAGGCTCTTGTTAACTGCTGATGTGTATTTTACACGTCAGGAATTGGTGGGCCCATATAAAAACGAATTGAAAAAAATTAAAAAGAAAAATACAAAAAATTAAAAATGAAACGAATTAAAAAAAGAAAGAAAAAAAAAAGAGGAACAGTCCTGCAAGAACGCAATTGCACAAATTCAACAAAAACAAAAACTGCAACACTAAATTCAACCAAGAGAAAATTGCAGCACTAAATTCCCAATCCATTAAAACGCTAAATCAAATACTTTGGATAAATAAATCAAATCCATTGAACTAAATCAAAGTTTAACCAAGTCTCTAGCTTTCCTTTAGCCCCAAATCTATAATGCCCTAACTTCTTTTATTATTTTTTTGATATATTAAAAAAAAACTGAAATTTTATTTCACAACCTACCAAATATCAAAGAAAATCTCAAAAATTGCATTTAATTGCGGAAGCCTAAAGAAAATTGATAAGTAATTTAGTTCTTGAATAAAACTGAAGAGCCAGATACGAGTAAGGTCTTTGGAACTTTGAGATCAGCCTTCAACATTCAATGCTCTTCGTGAATCAGCTGCTGAGTTAAGGGCCTGTACCCTTTCAATCAACTTGGCTTTCCTTTCCTCATAGATAAGCTTCTTCAAGACTTTAACTGACACTTTTCCTTCCACCACCCGACCCAGATCTTGTTGCCGACGGCCCCCGGAGGAGACACCGGAGACAAGCTTCTCGACCCATCTCCTACTTTGATTTTGAGCAAGAATTCGAAACCACCACAAGAGAAAGAAAAGGGAGATGAAGAAGAAAAAAGAACAGAGGAATGGGGGTTTCCATGGTGGTGGAGAAGGTTCAACGGTGAAAACTTGAGGTAGAGATCTGAGTTGATGAATATGAAGAATAAAAGAGAAAGAAACGGGATGAAAAAAAACGAAACTTAAAAAAATAAAAGGGATAGGGTTTTTTCTTATATGATAAAATATATTTTTTGTTTTTCTTTTTGTAAATTTAGTTGAAATTTTTTGGGTTTTTTTGGGCAATTTATTCCCACCATGGGCCCTATATACCCCACAAAAAATTCCACATAAGCACTTAACAATGGCTTAGACGGACCGTTAGTCACGTGACGGCACGTGACTAACGTCCGTCACGTCCAGGGGGAGATTGGCGTGATTTTGAAAATTGGAGGGGGAATATGGCACAATTTTTAGTTCAGGGGGCAAACTGGCCTAAATTTGCAAAGTTCAGGGGGCAAAAGGGCTATTTAGTCAATTAAATTCTCTTATTGTTAGAAGTACTCTATTTTCTAAAGGTGATATTTCTAGTCAATTTCATAATGTTTGTGGGTCTCGTTCCAGATAAGTAAACCTTCAGGAGACTATAACTCCTCCTTTATAGACATATAGAGGTTTAAAGGCTTGCGTCACATGTTAAGTGCCGTCGTACACCTACGAAAGTGGAATCAATATTTGCATTAGTTTAGGACTAACATTTTTTTAGGTTTATTACACTAGTTTGCTAGGGACTAGCAAAGCCTAAGTGTGGGTGAAATATGATCAGACCAAAATATGACATGTTTTTATGGTCATTTTCCTATGTTTTTAGGAGAATTTATGCTTAATTATGGTTGATTATGTCTTAATTTCTTAATATTTGTGATTTTAGGTCTTGAAGACAAGAAAAATGGAAGAGCACTATTTTCCTACTTTTTGGAGCTATTTTGATGGAATTATGACATAGATATTCAAGTGGAATTTTCAAGAAGATTTTGGAGATTTTATGTTCGTGATTGAAGACTCTTTGAAGCATATTTTTATGCTTGAAGAAGCCATGAAGATTAATGCTACAAGTTTCCAAGGTGATTGAAGATCAAGGACATAAGTCAAGTGAAGAAGAGATGCAACTTGCTGACGGTTTCTCCAGATGACCTGGATGGCTAGGCATTTCATCTGGTCGCCCAGGGACAGTCGGGCCTGCCAATTCCAGCATAAGTTGGTGTCTTCCTCTTGAAACTTCTCCAATTGATTCCGATTTTAGTGACACTTTAGGAGAAAATTCATAACTTTCTCTACAGAGGTCTAAATGCGATGATTCAATATGCGTTGGAAACTTAACCCCAAGATCTATAACTTTGCAGAAGATCCTGAAGCCCAGTTTTGCCGTTCAGATGGTCAAAAATGCCCCTGAACATTGCAGACTATAGCAGTTTCGGGCCAGACTTCGTTTTCTCTATTTTCAGCCCATCAAAGTTGTTGGATTTCACTTTATGACCAAGAGATTAGCCCAGCACGCCCTTAAGAGTCCTAGGTCGGTTATAACTCTAATTCTAACCCTAGGAGTCTCCTATAAATAGCCACCTTTAGTTGTTAACCCTAGCTAAGCTACAACCCTATAACGCATAATGCAACTCACTCTTTTTCTCTTATTATCGGCAGCAGCCTTAGGTTATGTTTTCTTTCTTTTCCTCCATGGATTGTTTTCAATCAATGGAAGGCTAGTTTTCTTTATACTTCCATCCTTTTTTGGAGATTTTAATCAATTGATATGGGGAGATTTTGCGCTTATAATTTGGTATGATTTTCTCTTTTGAATAGGATATTAATTCATGTTATCATGATTATGATTATAAATTTTATTGCTTTAGAATTGCCACTATTGTCAGTAAGAGGATTAATCTATTGTTCTTATTGGGTTGAAACTTAATTGGTATGCCTACTAATTGATCAAATTGATTGCCCCTCATTAAGGAATCGGTGGAATTAATAAGTCTTATTGAAAACCAAGGCATAATATATAGTTTGGTTGGATATAGGTTTGATTTTAATTTATTAAGCATGTGCGAATCTGTAATTGTTCTTAATGCTTTATTCATTTTTCTGAGGCGTAATAGTACGGATTCATGAATAATAAGGTTATTCTTTGTGCCTAACGGAGTGAGATTAACTATTTAGCATGTTAGGGAAACCTAGATCAATTATTCTTAAGAGGTTATTGAATGAATCTTGATATTTTACCTCTATTTATAGAGTGCCGTAAAATAGATTCTTGCCAAGTTCAATAATTTGGTTGTACTAAATTTATCTCTCATATCAATGATCCATATCTCCTACTGATTAATCTCTACCCAAAATTGGATGGAAGTATGTTGTTTTTAATTTATTGTTTTCTAAATTACTTTCTTATTTTTTTTAGTTAGTATTTTATTTTAAATCCTTTTTACAAATTTACTTTAGTTTTTAATCCCTCTTTTTCCTTCAGTGTTTTTAAGTAGGTTTGCTTTCAAAATTATCTGTTTTACTTCTCTCTGTGGGTTCGACCCCTACTTGCCCTAGATATCTAGTTAGATTTTGTGGGGATTTATCTCGGTTTCTTTGACGACCGATCACACACGCGCCAAGACTCCACGAAGCGTCAATACCAGATGAGAAACAACGAAAATGAACAAATTGCTCTTTAAATCTTTCTTTATCTTGCTATTAAAATCCTCCAAAAGTCCAATAAGATGTCACCAAATCTTCAACTAATGGTGTCTATGGGTTAAGCTCCACTTGGGCTTCATTTTCATAAGCATGCATGTGCCATTGGTTGAAAATTTTGGGATCAATTTGAGGTAGATATTTCGGATAGAGAGGGAAAAGAAGACACATTAAAAGAAGAAGATGATGCCATGGTAAATATCTATAATAAGAGATGGCAAAATTTCCAAGTTGTCCTCCAACTTGTATACACTAAACAATCTAGTTCCAAAACTCTCCTTCTTACACAATTAGATCCTTTAACTCCTCATTTACATTCAATTAAAGCCTGAACTTAATTATATATATTTCAAATCTTATTGGCTTTTGAATTTATTTGCAACCCCAAGGTTACTACGTTCTTACAATTTTTATTTTTCTTAATGACATAAGATTAAAAGCATCAAAATCCTTAAATAAGCGTTCAGAGGAGGCGTAAAGGTTTTGAAAGAACACAAAAAAGCCTACTTTATGTTGGTGAGCCAAATTGCAATCCTTTGTAGTTTCATACAATAGTCATGCAGTTTGCGTGCGGTCTACATGTGATTTCCATACAAGTTTTTATTTTAATGTCTTAACTATTTTAAACTTAATTATTAGTTGGCGAAGCCCTTGATAGTTATTGTAAAGGTTAGACATCATAGTGTTTATAGATTCATGGTAGCAAGTTGCTTGGAAAAGGCGTGATCGTAAATGTTTTGTCAGTGGTAATAAATCACCTCGAATAAGTAGGATGGCTCAAGTAGTCAGCTTAGCCTTAGCACGATCACCCTGGATAGTTAGTGATATCTTTGACTTGAATTGTGGACACTTGGCATTGGCACAATGGACTTGTCGCAACGTGCGGGTCTAGGGGAACCTGTCGCCATGACTTTGAACTAAACTTATGGAGTCGCCAATAATCGTTTTTAACCTAGGTGTGATCAGTGATCGGTCGTCAGCAAATCACAAGATAATTCCCCACAAATCCTTACTAAGTAGTTAGGACAAGTAGGGGTTGAATCCCACAAAGAAGAGTGAAGCAGATATCAAAGACAAAACTTCTCTAAGAACACTCAAAAACACTTAAAAGAAAGGGGATTAAATATCACAATTAACAAAAATCAATTAATCAAAAATAAATCAAAGTAAAATTAAACTAAAAATACTTAAGAAAACAATAATTAAAAAGCATACTTCCTCTCCAATGGTAGAAATCAATCAATAAGAATATAGATCATTGACCTAAAAGATGTATTTGATATCATAATCATCAAAACAAGCAAGCATCAATTTTACCCTAGTGAAATCTACAATCCTAAGACTTAGGCATCAATCATCAAAAGGCATAAAACATCAACAAACTTATTCTAACAACTCTTAATTAAACAATTGGTCTAGAGATAAATCTCTAACATGTATATTAGATAAGATTTCCCTTGTGAGGCTTAAATTATCTCTATCATTCAAAACAATTAATTTCCTGGGCCGGGCTTAAAAATTGTTAAGAACAAAGCATTAAGAACAACGATTCACACATGCATAACAAGTATAACCAAATCCAACCTCCCTAGCTGGGTCGGCTTAGTTCAAAATAGGGTTTACAATCCCATTGAATCCATTGAAAGTAATTTAATTTGTTACCAAACAATCAAACGTGAATGGGTAGTTCTAAATTTGATTTAACTATAGATCAATCCTATTATATCAATAGTGGCCATCTAAATCAATAATTATCATGATCATGGAATAAAAAAGAGATTAATAAACATATTTAATCATCAAATTATAAGCATAAAGGTCTCATTTCAGTTGATTGAATTCACCAAAGGAAAAGAAGTGTTAAGAATTTAAGTACTCATGGATTTGGAAGAATACATGAGAAACTTAAGAAAAGAAAAATTACAAAATCTTTCGTTGAACATACCCTTGGCCGGCTACCAAGGGTATTGAAACCCCTCCTCCAAAAGAGAGAAAACTAAACCTAAACTATTTTCTAAGAAAAAGAAGAAGAAAAGAATTATATCTATAGGGTTCAGCCTAAGGTTGGTATTTATAGGGGACTATCTAAGACTTCAAGTAGACTTAGGATTGATAACAAACAATCATAGGATGAATTGGCCTCCAAGTAAAGTTTCCAAGTCGGTTTAAAAGTCTTCTTGGGCTGAAATTGGGTTAAATTCGGAGTTGACCCAAAACTGCTACTGATCGGGAACTTCAGGGGCGATTTCGTCATCCAAGATGGCAGAATTGGAACTAGAGCAAAACAGTAAACTTGTAGATCTTTGAGTCTTCTTTCCAATGCACTTTGAATCACCTTAATCGGAGGTCTTAGTAAAAAGTTATGGTCGATTTACCAGAACTGGACAGAAATCCTAGCCCAAGTAGGAAAGGGTTGCAGCGCATGGGCATCAGGGCACGCGGGACATGGCCTTCAACTCCAGCTGTGGGCACAGCTGGATTCCTTCTTCCAACCATGTAGATTGGTCACAGGCCCATGTCGATAGGCTTCCTTCTTGACATGTCTTCTTTTTTTTTTTTTTACGATTAAGCTCGTTCTTAGTTCTTTCACCTTGGAAATTTCCTTCAATGATCTTCATGGCTAGGGCTGTAAACGAACCGAACATGAACAAGACTCGGGCTTGTTCGTTTATATTTTGCTTGTTCGAACTCATTCGTGTTCGTTCGTGTTCATTTGTTTTTAGGATGTTCACGAACAATATCAATAAATTTTCTTTTTGAGATTTTTATGTATTTATAATTTTTTTCTTTTGATTAATAATTTACTTTTAAAAATCTCTTTAATTTATAATTATTTATTCATATAAATTCAAAATTAAAATAAATAATAGATAAATGATAAAAATAAACAATGAAACATTATAAAATTTAAAAAATATATAATTATATATATTACTTTATTATAAACGAACAATAATCGAACATGTTCGTGAACATAAACGAGCCAAACATTTATTGTTCATGTTCGTTCGTTTATTAAACAAACATAAAAAGTTTGTTCAAATTCGTTCGTTTACCTTGGTAAACGACACAAATGAACACTTAGCGAACACGAACACGAACCGTTTGCCAAACGGTTGGTTCGTTTACAACCATGAATTATGGCTTAAAATTGACTCCAATTGGTCATTAATCACGAACTTCGAAACGCCAAATCTTCACTCAAAAATGCTAAATCCATATTTGTGTCATAAATCATCAAAATAGCTCAAAAAAGAGTGAAAAACAACAAGTTTTCATTTTTCTTCTCTTCAATACCTTAAATCACAAATACTTGCATTATAGAGCATAATCACACATAAAAATACCAAAAAGCATAGGAAAATGACAATAAAAATAGGGCATATTTTGGCGAGATCCTTCCCCTTTTGAAAACTTAAAACGAAAAGGCAAGACTGGCGAGAACTTTCCCTAAAAAACGAAAACTAAAACGGGAACTTTCCCATTTTGAAAACATGAAGTGAACACTTTGAAAACCTGAAGGGAACCTTCCCTTTTAGAAAACATTTGGAAAGAAAATCCTTCTTGATTTTTGCTTTTAATTTTTCGGAATTTTTTACTTATTTTGAATACTATCTGTTTTACTTTTGAAATTCCATTTTTTTTTATTTTTTCTTTTGAAAACTTAAAAGAGAACAATTCAAGCACAACCTCTTTTTAATTTTAAAAAACTTTACTCCACTTTATTTTTAACTTTGGATTTTTCCATTAAGAAAAATTTATTTTTGAAAATTGATTTTAAAGAAACTCTTTTTGTTTTTGATTTTGAAACTATTTCCCTTTTTAAGCTCTTTTCCAAATTGAAAACACTCAATTTTTTTAGGATTTTTTCATCTTTTCCATTTTTACTTGGCTTATGACTTAATCTAATTAAGCAAAATTAATTACCCGAGCCTAATATAATTCTAAGTGCATGAAATTGAAATGATGCATTATTGGTTAAATTAATTTGCAATTACCCTTTATTTATATAAGGAAGTCCTTCACACCTCCCACGAATTGGTAAACGCCTTCCGGAGATTTCCAAGCCTCCGGCAGAGACGGACCGGGACAGACAATGCATGTTAGGCCCAACCGCCTTTCCCATCACCGGGTCATTTTGATTTAGGTCTCATGACAATTAATAACATAGTAATTTGCAACGATTAATAAAGATAAATATGAATGCAAATGATGATCTTTTCTATTAATGTGATTTGAATCTAAATTAACAATGCTTAACATAATTTTCAAAACAAATCTACCTTCGAACTTTAATTAAAACTAATTAAAACTAATTTATTCATATTAATTCTAAATTAGGTTTAAAATATCTTGACAGGGGCTTGATTGAACACGTAGTAAAGTTTTAGGGACCCTTTTGAACTAAATGGCACGTTTCAGAACCTATTTAAATGAAATAACAAATAAAAGGATCAGATTGAACGAAAAGTAAGGACTTAATTAAAAAAAGATAGAAACTTTCCTCCTGAAGTTTGAAATTTGCCTAGAACTTACCCTACACGACGTCGCTTTGCTAAAGGCCGTACCTTTCTTCTTCCTTTCTCTTCTTTTCTTTCTTTTTCTCAATTTCCCTTCTCTCTCTCTCTACCTCGACCCCTTCTCTCACTAACCAGCGCAAAAAAACTCTTTTCCACCACTGTCTCTAACCAAATCCAATCGTGAATCAACCCTTAAACACTTAAATGAAACTCCTTTTTTCACCTAAACTAAAACCCGAACCCAAAAACACCTAAAACTCTTTATAATAGACCCACCTGAAACCCAACTCTGCAATTTCCGGTGAAAATAACCATTGGAAAAACTCGAAACACCGATGCTACAACCCCTATAGCAAGCCGAACGAGACCACCTTAAAAACAAACCGAAATTAGCTAAAAATGGAGTTCCCCACAAATCTCAAACCCTAGCGAAACGAATAACGAAAAAACCCGAAAAGAAAAATGAGGAAACGAAAAGGGAACACAGGCGATACTCGAGCTTCCCTTCTCCAAAAGGGGAAGATTTTTCGAAAGACCTAGTATTTCCTGTTTTCCTTTGTAAAAACTTTTTTTTTGTTTTTTGCAAGAAACAGACTGTGCTAAAACCCTAATGTTTTTGAAATTTGTGCCTCTTCCTTTTTTAAAAACCCTAAACATTAGGATTTATACCCCAAAGTGAGAAATGAATTCTACCGTAAATTCTTTTTTTTATCCTACATTCCCATTTTTTTTCTCTTTCTTTGATTTATTTACTGATTTTGCTGATTATTCTATTCTCCTTGTAGAATTCCGACTTGGACCAATCTTCAATTCAGATTTGGAGTTTTTGCTTATCAGGGACCCAACCTAAAAGGGTAATTTCCTCTTTTCGTTTGTTTGTCTACTTATTAGAGTCTTTTATTGTGAGTTGGTAACTGTACTGGCATGGAAACCGTGTCGATTGCCTGCGTGTGCATCCACATGATGATGATGGATTGCTTGCACATTTCTCTTGACTTCTCTCTGATGGAAAATACTGAGCTGGCACTGTTGTACTTGCTTTGTATTTTGTTGTATATACTTGTTCTCTTTCCTCATACGTGTGCCTGGCTGCAACATCTAGGGTAGGGATGTATTTTAAATCTCTTGATTGCATCACACAATATTTTTGTAATGTATTCTTATCCTCTGAATTAGCAAACAACCCCTTTTTGCCCATTGGTCCTAGTTGGCACTAGATTATAGCCTTTGCTTCAATCTGCTGATGCACCAATTGTGCCAGACAACTGAGTCTGTGACACGTGAATCTTCTTGCCTTATGCTTTTGATGACCTGGAATTTACTTTTCTTTTGATTGGTTGGCAGTTTATTGTGAGCATGTGAAGTTCATTATGATGTATATGTGCTGACATGTCTTATTTGCTTTGATTAGGCCACATGTATTGTATTATATTTCACTCCATTGTAGCATTCATCATCTTATTCTCTTTGTACATGGCATGCACAATCCCACTTGATTTTTGCATGTCCGTTGTTTTGCTCTGCTGGCTCATTGGTGGGATATTGCTCCTGCTGAATTTGATTAGCATTTAAGTGACATGACATTTCCTTTAATTTGATTTGCTGAGCTTCTGTGCTTACACTGTGTTGGAGCAAGTAACACATGTGCTTAGCCATGTCTTCTATCTAATTTCTGTTATGTTGACTGCTTATTGCGTGCTTGGTTCTTTCTTTTATTTCATTTTATGCTCAAATTTCTTCAAGTCTCATATGTGCTGTACTTTTCAGGCTAATTAATCAATGATCAAGACCATCTTGCTTCATTAAAGAGGAGATAAGCCCGAGAGAAAAAGCGAAAGGAAAGTGGTGGGGTCATGTGGTCTCATTTGCAAATTAGACAAATTTTTCATTTCAAAGCACCACAATCTCGTTGTAAATTACATATTAATAGATGACCGACTCCCTCGTTGTTCTTTTTGTCCTACTATTAATCTTGATTGCTAATTCCATTCCTTATTTGATAAGATCAAGGATATGCATACATCCCATTACATTAATGTACCAGCGAATTCGGACTGCCTTGAGCCGAATAAAACATTAAGTCATCAAAGAATATACACAAAATAAATAAAAGGATGCCAAATCAGAAAAGACAAGGACAAAACCCGAAAGGGAATTAATTAGACAACAAAAGGTTGGTCCAATAAAGTGGGCCCAAACGGGAAAAAGCCAAGAAAGGTTTAAATAAAAGTAAGGGAATAGATTTTGTGAAAGAGATTAACTGGAAAGGTTATTAAAAAAAAAAGCAAAGTGATAATTCAAAACGAAAAGAAAAGAAAATAATCAAAGGACAAACTTAAAAGGAAAGAAATGTACCAAACGAAAGAAAAAGAACAGATCAAATGGAAAAGAGGCATGGAATGGATTAATAGGAGTTAAAAATAGGTGTCTACAGGACTTTAGTAGAATTTACTTACTACCCATCACAGAATTTTCCATAATGCTTGAACAAGCAATTTTGTTGAGGGAAATTGTCAAAACCAAAAGCTAGCTAGTAAGGTAATATATGGATCTATGCATAATGGTTTATCTAATACTTACTTTCTTTTATCTACCTTTTTCAACAAGAAGTGAATGAAGCATTTAACGCCTCAGCTACGCAGTCTGAATGCGGGCAAAATTTGTTCGGGAAGATATCGCATCACAAAATCAACATTGTTGCCAATATACGCACTGTGTTATATGCGTTTTTGTTGTTTCAGGTGCGTTTTTATATTTTTTTTAGTAATATTAATGTGTTCTATAATCAATATTATATTTAGATACAATTTTTAAAATTTGCAGGGTTGGCAAATGAAGGTTATGTTGACATATAATCTAAAGCAACTAGCAAGGCTACGAGATCGGGTGCGGGGAGTTGACACATAACAACATGATTTTGATTGGGTTATTTATTCTAGGTAGCCGAATTTTATTTAGGATATTTAGGCTAGATATATTTTGAGTGTAAATATTGACCTTCAAAGAGAGCTAACAGAGGCCTATGTACATGCTCATTCTCAAAGTACAATTATAGTAATGTTCATGAGATTGCCTTAATTTAAATACCTATTGTGATTAGTGTTATCTATGACTGATCCAATTTGCACCTCAAACTTTAAATTAGAAAAAATGGTTGATTTTTGAAAAGTGGTACCCCCAAACCGTTTGACATGTGGCAATTCCATCCAATTTTCGGTGCACTTTGGTATTTAAGCAAAAATAAAAATGCAGATCAAAGTTTTAGAATAACATTTTTCAAAGAATTTATTACTATAATAGTACTAGAATTACTACAATAACTCAAAAAAAATCCCAATAGACTCGTCATTGCAGTTTTGTTTTCCATTGAGTCTGAATTTTTCCTCATTTGAAGACTTTTGATTTTCTAATAACAACTCGAAAAAATTTTGGAACTCAAGAGCTCAAGTTGTGAAAATAAAAAAGAATGATTACTTTAGGCTTTAGGCTATTAATATTAATGCTTATCATTAAAGACAAATTACATTAATCGTGTCCAATTCCAAAAGGGTAGGATATAGAAAAAGGGGACTGTGCACTGATTATCTACCATAATAAGTTTAAGCCATAATAAATTATACGACTCAATTCCAAATGAATATAATCTCTGAAGTTTTGTCTTTTGTACATAATCTCCGAGATTAAATATTATAAGAGAAAATGAAACATTCTTTTGAGCTCCAGCCAAGAAAGCAAAAGGAAAACTTAAAGATGATAAAACAGACCTAAAGGAAGGCCCAATCTATCTAAATAAATATGTCTCACATACTAAACACACTAATGATACGTATTTCATTACTACAAGCTAATCGGCCCGAGCTAGCGCTATGAACATTCTTTGTTTTAGAATTGTGATTAGCTAATTGAGTGAATCAGGATGGCTAAATACTCAGATTGGGACTAAACGTTTGATGGTTTAAGCAAATTAGGACTAAACGTTTCAAAACTGGCAAATAAGGATTAAATATTATCGCACTTAGCCAAATCAGGACTTTTTTGGATGGAAAATGGGATGTGTCTCACACGAGCCAATTTCTCTGTTTTCTGCCCTCCACGTCAGATTCTGCCCTCCATATCAGATTTTCTCTTTCCTACATGGAAATTATATTTTAAAAAAAAATTTGTATTCCTTATAATTTAATTTCTTACTAACCCCAATTAATAATAGTGCTTTCATAAATGATAAAGGCAAATGTTTCTTTGAAAAAAAAAAAAGCAAAATTTTCACCTGTACATAATAGTTCCACTTGTATAGAATATAATACTCAATAATTACCAATTACTAATAGTGCTTTAATAAAAACTAAAGCCAAATGTACTAGATATAACAAAAGAATATAGTGTTCTTTAAACCCCTTGGATATTTATAGGGGTATTTAGAAGATGTGCACATATTTAATTAGCAATGTAAACAATACACATCCATAAGCAGTGTTGTAATTCACTGTAAAAAAAAGAGATGACATTACCAATCAGAAAGAGAATCAAATCATCAAGCCTCTTTTCTATGGATTACGTTGTCCTTGCAGTTCCACTCTCTTGTGTCCCATGCACCCCATCAGTTGCAGCAATCTTGCTCTTTTTTCCACCTTTCCCATGTGGAAGCATATGGGCACTTGGCTAGCCAATCTACCATAAAGCAACATATCAAGCACACACAGTTCAGATATAAGGAAAAAGAAAAAAACAGAGGCTAACTTTTTAGGTTAGCTGACTTACATCAATTCTCCTTTTACAATTGCTTCTACTAGATGGACCAACTGTTGAACTTGTTGCTCCAATTCAAAATGGGGCACTTGAGGCAGTTTTGGTCAAAGACTTTGGGCTTGTTCTAACATCGCAAGGATTATGGATTCTATCATTTTCATCAACAACATACCAAATCCTTTCTTTCCATTTGGCCGGACCCTTTTTCTTCTTAGATTTTGCAGAAGCAGAAGCAGAAGCATTTACAGCAGACGAGGCAGGGGTAGGGGCAGTTGCATTTGCATTTGCACCTGCATCTGCATTTGCGTTTGCAGATCCTAGATAGAAGTTGTAGAAGAGGCTTGTGCAGTAGAAGAGGCTTTTGTAGTTCTTATCTTCTTGCCATTGCTTGGTTGAGCAGCTTCTGTATTTGCACTTACTTGTACAACGGCTTGTTCTGTGGGAGGAGGCATACTTGTCTGGGTTGGTTGCTGTCAATACAAAAAATAAATGGTTGTAGTTAGGTAGTTCATAGTTAGGTTGGGGGTTTAAACAATATAAAGACAAAGCATAAGAAATTACCTCTTTATCCTTCAAATGACAGGCTCTTTTATTGTGCCTTTGCTGATGGCAGTGACCAAAAGTCTGGATTTGTCCCTTTCTTGAAACAGTGTTATCATTTATAACAGTCTTCTTGGGCTCATTTGGGTGCTTCCTTCGAGCCAATTTGGGCCTACCATGCCCTTTGGTGAATTCAGGGGGCTTAACTGCCTCTCCTCTAGTGTTGCGCTAGTCTTGCCTGCATGGCATTGGCTACAGAACCTTCCCATAAGCCTTCAAGTAAATATCTTTATGATACCAACTAGAACAATAATCATCAATTCTGCCCCTTTTATACCTAATAGCACATATAGCATGTGCACAAGGAATCCCTGCCAAATTAAACCTTCTACAAGTACAACTCTTCTCATCCAACTTAACAACAAACCTCTCTTTCCCATGATCAATCTCATAACCATGCTCTCCATTCCAGAAGAGAGAACAATGATTAGCGATTTCAGAATTTCTCTCTATAACTTCCATGACCCTAGGTCCTAAATTATCCCACCATTTACTAGCCCCGTTTCTCTTTCTCACAAATCTTTTCATCATGTTTCTTATTATTTCTTCAAATAAAGAAATTACTGGCTTCTTCCTAGCATCTAATAATGTTCTATTGAATGCTTCACACATATTGTTATCAATTACATCTACCAAAGAATTAGTAGAAAATAATGCTCTTACCCAAGTATGAGGTTTAGGGGCATAATTTTCTAAATCTTCTACAGCATCGGAGGATTTGTCTTTGAGTTTCTGATAATTGTGCTCAAAGGCTCTGACAGTGGTAGACTTGGCTATAGCCCAAAATAGCTGCTTCAACTCTGTAGACACATTATTTTCCATTTTTAATTGATCAAGCCCGTTTCAATTTTGATTAAGCCCAAAACCTTTTCTACCCTTAGTTAAGAAAAGTAATATCCTATTTTCATTTTCTTTTAGCTAAGAATTAGAACCCAGTCCCTTAATCTCACTTGAACTATTTTAGATATACACTTCTTCACTGAATACCTTTTTATTTTTATTTTGGACCAGATTGGGTTAAATTACTTAAATTAATTCTGGGCTTATGTATAGGGCCATCATGGTTAACTTTTAGGCCTAGTATTGGGTTGAGACATTAAGTCTGTTTGCTCATTTGGAGTTGCTTTTGGGCTTTGAGACTTGGGAAGCCCAAATAGAGGCATGTACAAATTCAGCAAAAATTCAGCAAATTAGGCTCCAATCCTTTCTTTCAGATAGGGGCTTTAGGCTTTGGGCTTTAAGAAGTAAATTAGGCCCGAATCCCTTCTTTCACAAATTAAGAAAAAATTCAAAATTACATGCCATTTCATTTGCAAGAAAAGTACAAAAATTTTTACAAACAAAATGTGGAGTGGATCGAATATGATCTCACTTTTCCCATTCCCTAATCTACCCTTTCCCAAAATCTTGAGTCTCCAAATCCCCTGCAAAATGAGATCATAGCAAAAGTCAGTAACGGTTAAGCAAGAAAAAGAAAATGCTTAATTAAATACTAAGGCAGGTGATACTCAACGTTTTCAGATCTGGGGAACCAAGCTTGGATGGTTCCCCTCCACCTCAGCATTTGTAGTACACCCCTCAAGGAGACAAAAGCAGGAAGATTTGCAGCAATAAAACACAAGAAAACAAAACAGAAGGGAGGATTAGCAGGCTTAATTCAAACTTGCAGACCAAGTTCAAATGGATACAGAATTTGTCTCCAATTGTTACCTGCTGCAAGCATGAACACATAGACTACAATGCAGTGCTGAATAAACACCATAAGGTTAAGGTTGTTGGCTCAGAGTCAGTTAATCTAAGGGCGGATAATGAAGATCAAAGTGCATCACAAGGGGAGCACATGAAAGGGTAAATGGACAAATACACAGAGGAGTAAGGCAATATTTGGAGTGTGTCCCTCACAAGCTTACACACTTCCAACATATGCACACACAAGCATGAAACCAATGAAGACTCAGCAAATTGACACAATAGCAATTACAGAAGTTGAACACAAGAAAAAGACATAACACACATCACCAACCAGTACACACCTCATCAGCCACATACACACACAAATCCACCATCTCAGCAAACCAAGGTCAGCAAAAAGATTCCCAGAAACCAGCTAAGCGCTAAATATACTTAACCATTGAAAAAAAACATAGGCATATATATATGTGTATATACAACTGTTCCAGGGAGGAGGCCACACACAGTTCCGAAAAAAAAACCTAGTTGTTTTGTTCCTCTAGCAACCAAACCCAAAAGAAAAGAAGCCTAGTTTTTAAAAAAAAAACACACACACACAGACAGAACCCAAGAAAAAGAACGCTAGCAGTCACTTCCTTTTTTCAGTAACAAAGATCGTTTTCCTTAGAGCCTTTTTTTTCTGTTCTTAGTTCACAAAGACTCAAAAACAAGAAAAAGTTTCTTTCTTCATATTTAGATACCATCAATAGTAATCACAAAGAAAAAAAAAACCAGAAAAAGATATAGTCTCACTCTTCCTAGTTCCATTTGGCAATACAGAGAATAAAAAAAAAACAAAAACAAAAAACAGTTTCGCATTTCCTATTTTCGCAATACAAAAACCCCAATAAGATTTCCTTTTTTTTTCTCTTCCATTTTTCCCTATCCCAGTTGCATGTTAACATAAACAAAAAACACAAAAAAGGGATTCGTTTTAACCAAAAACAAAAGACTTTCAATCCCATAGCAATATCAAGACACCCTTACCTTCATACCCGAGCAACCCTTTCCCTTGCTTTCTACCTCTTGTAGTAGTTTCATAGTCCTGTAAAAAAAAAAATACAAATGGGATTATTTTTGGATTAGAGGAAGTTGGTAGTTAGGTGCTTAAGAACCCAAACTTCTACGGTGAGAAGATAGAGTGAAGGGTGAAGAGCAACTTATCTGAGATTTGGCTTCATACTACGGCCGGATTTCTGGATTTGAAGGCTTGAAGTTGGTTCAGAAAAACTTAGATCTAGACAGATCCATTGAGATTCGCGAGAAACTATTGGCGGCACTGTGTTCAGCGAGTGGAGAGGAGCTTTTCGGTGGAATTTCAGCCTTATCGGAGGACCGTCGGAGCTCTGGTGCGGCGGCGCCACCGTGGGGGGAATTTCAGGCGGTGGACAAGGGAGGAGCGGCTAGGTAAGATGTTAGGGTTTGTCTAAAATGGCTTGTTAAGTTTGTATTTATAGTCATAGCATAGTTTTGTGTTTTATTTTTAATTTAAGCGCTATGTTAGTTAGTTATTCGAATAAGTCCCTCGGCTATGCAATTGAGTATTTGAAATCGCATATTTGTGCTATTTAGTCCCTTGATTTTGATCAATTAAGTCCAAATAGTTGCATTCGTGCTCATATAAAGACTGAAGCTTCCATCCATTTTCAATAAGGTCCCTGTGTTAGTTCGATTGAGTCTCTCTATGTTTAGATTGGTTCAAATAGGTGCCTGTTCGTTTTTTAATTAAGTAAATATTATTTAGTCCAAATAGTTAAAAAGGAAATGACTTTTGTTAGATAATAAAAGTGTTGAATAGATTAATTTGAAATTGAGAATAGATATGTCTAGGAATTAGTATGTCAAGTAATTTAAGAGTCAAAATTGCATTATGATAGCTTGAATTATGTGTATAGGATTTGGGGTATGTTAATTAGAAGCTTGGCCCATAATCTAGAAATGAAATATTTAAGTAAAAAATATTTAAGGCTTAAAATTTGGATTTAGGTCTTTAGAAGTCTTAGAATTGGAGTTGTTTTTTTTAGTAATTAGAAAAAATTAGAATTTGTGGACATTTGGGTAATGGTGTTCTAGGATTTCCCTTGGGCCTTAGCCATCTTTGGGCCTTGAAATTGCTTTGGATCTTTTATTTGGTTGTTAGATGAGTTTGGCTTTTTGGGCTTAGTAAAAAGATGCTCTTTTGTTAAATAATTTAGGAAACAAGACATTAGGAAATTAAGATGAGATAGTCTATGGGAAATGAAAACTTAGAAATTAAAAATGGTCCTAAGTACTTATTTTTGAGATAGGAATTTGGGTGTAATAAAATTTTGGGCCTTTAGGTATTTTACTTATTATTTGGGCCTTGTTTACTTTTTATTTTTCTTTCTCTTTCTGTTTGGCCTTGTTCATCCTTAATTGGGCCAATTTCTTTTTGGGCTTGGCATGCTCATTATTTGGTTTATTTGGGCCTTGTTCTTTTGGTTGTTGCTTCAGTTTCTTTTATGCATACTTTGGGCTTTGAATGTGCTTTGGGTTGTTTAAAATTTCATTGGGCTCTGGCCTTTAGTCTTTTATGGCTTATCTTGGCTATGTGGGTATTTTGGGTACTTGCTTTCTATTGGGCCTTATTTGCTTTAATTATTTAGGTGTTTGTTTTATTATGTATATGTGGATCTTAGTAAATTTGGGTTTGGGCTTTATACCTTAGTGTTAGTATGGGTTTTAATGGAGTAAATTGAATTGAGAGAATTGCCCATGTGTTATAATTGTGTTTGGGGACTTTGATATAGATGACTCTGTGTTGTAAATGTGTTTGAGGACTTTGAAATAGAAGTGCCCCTGTTTGGGGGACTTTGATATAGATGCCTCTGTGTTATAATTGTATTTGAGGACTTTAGAAAGAGAATTGCCCCTATGTTATAATTGTGTTTGGGGACTTTTAGTTATTGGGTAAGAGAGGTGGGCTTTTGTGAGGTACTTGTGGGCCCATTTACCCAATATTTGTGTATGTGTTCTGTTGTGCCAAAAGAAAATAGAAATGAATAAGAGATAAATTGGCCCAACCTTTGAGTGTGTTTGGAGAGGATTTGGTGGACGACTTCCCGGTTTTGGCCGCTAACAAAACTTACTACTTGAAAACCAGATTCTATTTTCTTTTTTCAATTTTTTTAAGAGAGCAACCATAACTTGTGTTGCACCAAAAATCTCTTGCTAGAGTTTTCGCGGAGAATTCTTTATGACAGCGTAAGGGCGTGCCAGTCAATTTGCTGAAATTGACAAAGAGGTTGTAAAAACAAAATCTGGTGCGCGGAGCAGCAGATTAAAAGATCAGAACGATTGTGGGGACTGGATCAAAGTCACACCGCAGCATCTAAATCATTGGATCCACATGAACTGCTTCTCATAACTGGGCCTCTTCTCTTTTGGATCAGATCTGAGAGATCTGCTATGATTGCAATTGAAATTGAAAAGAAAATAACAAACTGATCTGTTATTTCTAAATGAAGAACACGTGTACAGTGTTTGTATGTCCGGAGAAAAGATTGAAACAAGAGAAAAACACTAAAAGAGTGTTTGTTTGTCCTGAGACAAGATCTAAACAAGGAAAATATGAAGAACGAGTGAAGAACTCGTGATGAATTAGGTGAAAATGGCGCAGAGTCAGAGAAAATATAAGCACGGAGCTTGGTTTTTTGCGCGGAGCAAGTTTGTAGCTGCAGGAGCTGGTTTTTTATTTCTCGGGAGAAATGTCTGAGATGCGGAATCTGCTGAAATCTGAGAATGTCCTCCCTCTATATAGGGGACGGTTTGGGCTTGAGCATTTAATGGGCTTGCCTTACTGAGAAAGGCAAAATCCTCCTCCTATGCAGATGACAGCTTCTAGGAAGATGCAGTGAAGCTTCCTTCTTCTTCTGATTGCCTCCAACTGCTGAGGAGAGGGTAAAATATATGCTAGGGCGCCACTCTGCTTGGATAGGAGACGAAAATCTACCTCTTGGGTAGTTGATGACAATTCTTCCTTCTGCCTATCACAGTGCAGCGAGCCCTCGTTGCTTCTTTTGTGCTGCATTTAGTTAATTTGACTAAGTAGTGGCCAATTGACATCACGATTTGAACTTTGAACACCAGGGCCACGAAATTACTCATACTTAGTCATATTTAGCTCTTCAAATCATGAAAATAATAATTAATTAAGAAAATGGCTTAAACCGGGGTGAGAAAGCCATATGTCCTTAATTGAAAAGAATGCAAAAGTTGCAAACGATCTCGGATTTAACCAAAATTTCACCAGTAGGCTTAGATTATCTCCATAAGACTATGGAAAAAATCCCAAGTTAATTCGAGCTCTCTATCATGGTGAATTTGGTTTCACTCCCAAAAATGTCCTTAACTGAAAACCGGGCATAAGTTTTTACTCCGATGTCAGAATGAGGTGAAATTTTACCAAGATGATCTACATAGCTCAAGGATCATCATGGTGTGCTCCTTAGTAGAAATCGCAGCCTCTAGCCTCTTCAATTGGTCAATTTTACTATTTTGTCCTGAATTGAACAAAATACAAGTTGCAATTTCGCCTCATGGGGAGGGGAACAAGGCTAGGCGATTTCTCCACTATGGTTGGTCGACTATATGGAGGAGGTGTGAGGTTGAAAATCTCATGCCTCTCTCACGTGCATAGATGTTTCTCTTGCTGACAAACTTTAGCTCTCTGCCTCCTTCCTGCAGGAAGAGAAAAATATCTTTCTACAGGGCAGAGGGCGGCCTCTCCTCTGTATGGGAGACGACTTGGGCCTTGCTATGTATGTCCATGAGGAATTTTTCATCTCATGGGCAGATGACAAGCAATTTTCCTTTTTTAATCTGTTTGCCTCCCTAGCAGGCAGCAATATCAAAGGAAACTGCTTCCGATTGATTTCCTCTGCCACTCACCTGGGTAGGGGCGGCACTCATGGGACTTTTGATCATAATTATTCAATAATTATTATTTAATTAATTAATTTCAGCCCTTGCAATTAATTCACAAGACTTTCCT
>AWUE01019055.1:0-17940 GCA_001974825.2 Corchorus olitorius
TTAATGGCTTTTTCATTTTATTTTAGCCATCTAACTTAACAAAATTCTTGTCAATTTAANCTTTTGGCTTATGACTAAAACCACAAAGATCAAATACTTGGAAATTATTTTGGAATTAAATTGCCAATAATACTTAGAATTTTAGGCCAAAATATCCCAAAATTACTTAGAAAATTCGGCCTCCTCTTTGACTAAGGCCAAAATTTTGAAAAATTAAATTCCACAAACACTTGTAAAATTTTAAGTGATGGAATTCTTTTATTTTCCTTCAACTTTCGCCACACCCTAAGGCTATTGGCAAGATTTAAAAATTTTTATTACTTCATAAGTAATAAAAAAAATGTTTTTATTTAAAGCCACAAGAACGCAATTGGGGTGGCTAAGTCCATGAAGCGTGTAAGTTTTATACTTCGGTGAAGCATGTGGCTGTGAGTTGAGTCATAGCCACATCATCTAATTCCTCCTCCATGTCAAACTCAGGATTTGGATTAGATTTCGCCTCCCAAGCAGTTGGATAGTACTTCTTCAAATAACGCCCATTGATGAACTTCCTGTGGGAGTCACCTCCTTCAGTTTCTAACCAATAAGCACCATTCCTGAGTACTTTCTTGATACGGAATGGCCCTTCCCACTTGGGAGACCATTTCCCGCGTTTCTTAGAACCAAGAGGCAAGAAAGCTTTCCATACTAGTTCGCCTTCGATGAAACTTCATTTACGAACTTTCTTATTGTAACTTCTTTCCGCCTTCTTCTTCTGTGCTTGCAGGTGATCTAAAGCATCCAACCTTTCAGAATCAAGGTCTTCAAGCTCAATCATCATGGCATCATTGTAATCATACCACTGCAAGTTATTTTGGAATGCAACTCTGGCTGACTTAGCCAAAAGTTCCATCAGGACCATTGCATCATGACCATAGGTGAGGCTGAATGGACTCACACTAGTACTTGAACGTTGTGACATCCTGTATGCCCACAAGGCCTTAGGTAAGACTCTATCCCATTTACCGGGCTTGTCTTTTATCATTTTCTCTATGATGCCTATCATCACCTTGTTAGAATCTTCGGCCTGTCCATTAGCCTGAGCATAGTATGGCGTGGATTTGGTGAATTTTAGGCCAAATTTTTCTTCCAAACTCCTTGTGATCTCACCATCAATGTTAGTACCTTGATCAGTGGTGAGAGTTTCTGGAATTCCAAAGCGGTAGATGATATGTTCCTTGATGAATTTCTTGATGTTATTATGAGCTATGCCATTCAGAGCTTTTGCTTCCACCCACTTGGTGAAATAGTCTGTGGCAACTATAATAAAGCAGACACCTCCTTTGGCAGGTGGGTAGATCTTTCCAATAAGATCAATTGCCCATCCTCTGAATGGCCAAGGCTTTATTATAGAATGTAGCTCTTCTGATGGAAGTCTCCATATAGGGCCATACTTCTGACAAGCTTGGCACCCTTTGGCAAATTCCATGCAGTCTTTCATGATAGTTGGCCAATATAAACCATGACGGCGAATCAACCATCACATCTTCCTACCAGCTTGGTGCGCACCACAAAAACCTTCATGCACATCCTTGATGACTTTCTTAGCTTCATCTTGATCTAGACATCTCATTAAAAATCCGTCTAAGTCTTTTCGATATAATTCATCAGCTAAGACAGTGTAGTGCACAGCCAAAGTCCTTATCCTCCTGGTGACCCTTGTTGATGGATTTTGGAGATATTCAAGGAATGGCTGGTGCCAATCATCAAGCCTGTGTACTAGGTTGTACACTTCAAACACATTGTCCCTAGTAAATGTTGAAGGCATGCTCCTCCTCTCCACATTTACCACCTTCTTCCAGATATCATCTTGGAATACAAGGCCAGATGCAAACTGTGCAGCAACATTTGCAGACTCATTTTTATGTCTGGGGACGTGTTCTATTCTTACATCATCAAATTTTTCTAACAATTGAACTGCCACTGCATAGTATGATAACAATGATGGACTTGTGCAATTGAACTCTCTGGTAAGCTGGTTGATCACCAAGAGAGAATCTCCTCTGATGTGTACTGTGGATACTTTCATCTCCCTGAGCAATTCTAGACCAATGATAAGTGCCTCATACTCAGCTTGATTGTTAGTACAATCAAAGTCTAAGTGGAATGACATCATGGTATAGTCATGATCTGGGGAGGTGATGACAATTCCTGCACCTGCAGAATTAGCAGTGCTAGAGCCATCAAACTCCAGTATCCATGGTATTAAAGATACCTCCATGACAAAGTTTGTATCTTCAAATTCTTCTCCCAAGTCTAAGCATGGGTGGTCGGCTAAAAAGTCAGCAATTGCCTGCCATTTCACTACCTTCTGTGGTATATACTTGAAACTAAACTCAGAGAGTGCTAGGCACCACTTGTCTAGTCGGCCTTTAAGAAGAGGCCGAGATAACATGTATTTCACTAAGTCAGTTTTTGAGATAACACAGACATCAAAGTAGAGCATGTAATGTCTTAGTTTTATCGCTGCAAAGTAAAGTGACAAACATAGCTTTTCGATAGGACTATACCGAGTTTCTACATCAGTAAGAGTCCTACTTAAATAGTACACTGCTTGTTCCTTCCCTTTTCTTAACCCTTGAGCCAACAAACATCCTATGGAAGATGTAGTGGCTGCAACATATAGGTACAAAGTCTTATCTTTTTTAGGAGGAACTAATACAGGAGGCGAAGCTAAGTACTTCTTGATAGCCTCAAAAGCTTCTTGATGTTCGTCATTCCATTGAAACTCCTCCTTGTCTCTCAACTTCAATAGTGGTGAAAACGCCTTGGTCTTACCAGCAATGTTAGAGATGAATCTTCTCAAGAAGTTGACTTGTCCAAGGAAGCGTTGGAGCTCTTTTTTTGAGGTGGGCGGTTTTGCCTATATGATGGCTTTTGCCTTGTTTTGGTCTATCTCGATGCCTCATTGATGAACCAAAAATCCAAGGAAGTTACCTGCACTCACACCGAAAGCACATTTCAATGGATTCATTTTTAAACCATGTTGTCTCATTCTTTCGAATGAGCGCCTTAGATGATCAATGTGATCAAGGTGGTTGTGTGACTTAACCACTACATCATCTATGTATACCTCCATGAATTTTCCAATCATGTCATGGAAGATGGCGTTCATGGCTCTTTGATAGGTTGCACCGGCATTCTTGAGTCCAAAAGGCATGACTACCCACTTAAAAGTACTGATTGCACCTGGACAGCGAAAAGCTGTTTTTGGAACATCCTCCTCCGCTATGTAGATCTGGTTGTAGCCGCTGTGTCCATCCATGAAGGATAACACTTGATGTTGGGCGGCTCCATCTACCAGTAAGTCTGCAACAGGCATAGGATATTCATCTTTCAGGGTGGCAGAGTTCAAGTTACGAAAGTCAACACACACCCTGATCTTACCATTCTTTTTAACTACAGGAACTATGTTTGAAATCCATTCTACATACCTTGCGGTACGGATGAATCCTGCTTTGAGGAGCCTTTCAACTTCCTCTTTAACTTTAAGGATGACATCATTAGCCATCCTTCTAGGAGGTTGCTGATAGGGATGGTAACCTTCAATGATTGGCAGGCGATGCTCCACCAAGTCACGACTTAAGCCAGGCATTTCGTCATAGTCCCAGGCGAAACAATCTTTGTATTCTTTCAATAAGGCTACAAAGTGTGGTTTATCTTCTTCGGCCAACAACTGACTTATATAAGTCGACCTAGGCTCTTCTTCAGTACCAAGATTCACTTCAAGTAAAGGATCTTGTACCTCGGCCTTGAGATCATCTAACTTCATGGGAGCAAGGTCAAGTTCTTCCATGGTGATCTCATCTTGTATATTTTCTACATTTTGATAAGTCGCATCAGCTGATGGGGCGGCTGAGTCCTCTAAGCTTTGTAGCTTCATCTCTAAGGCCAATGTCGACAACTTCCTCAAGGTGTCGTTGGCCAGCACAACCTCTCTAGGTTGTGTACTCATGGGATCTCCTCTATGATAGGAGCACATGGAAGCGGCTTGAAGGGAATCAACGCATCAGGCCGCACAAGATTTTCCATCACCTCTTTCAAGGCTTCTTTTTTGACTTCTCCTGTGGAGATGAATGGGTATGGCCGGCCATATTTTTCCTGGCCCATGAACCTTATAGGTCCAGTGGTTCCATCATAGAACCTTGCATCCACTACATTGGTTTCAACTTTGAATGGTCTGTTGTCTGCCTTGACCATTTCAACTTCTGTACCATTCCAAAACATCAGTAGTTGGTGTAAAGATGATGGGACACACTAGTTGGAATGAATACAATCTCTACCAAGCAGCATGTTGTAAGTTGATGAGGAATCAACTACAAAGAATGCAGAGAGGGACGTTTTTGACCCACTGGTCAGCTGGGCAAGCAATATGCCTCTTGTCTTCTTGACATTGCCAGAAAAATCACTCACAGTGACTTCTGACTTGATCAAGTCATCGGTGCATTTGCCAAGTTTCTTTAATGATGAGTAGGGAATGAGATTCACCGTTGCACCATTATCAACAAGTACCCTGCTGATTGGAATGCCATCGACATGTGCCTTGATATACAAAGGCTTGATGTGGCAAGTATTTGCTTCATCAGGCTTAGTGAAGATCATGGCTTTTATATCATCTGAGGTGTTGCCCCCGAGTTTTCTTCATATCTTGAAGGGATCTCAATGACATCTTCACTTTCCTGGGGATAGGGTGGCTCAGATGATTCCACTCGCTCTTTCAATCTAGCAGCAAATGTGCATGGCAGAGTGATAGTAGTATGGTTAAGATTAACCATGAATTGCCCAAAGGTCAATGAATCAACAAACTTGTTGTCAAAGTCCTCAGTAGCTAGTGTTTCTTCTTCACTCATGGCGACAGGCTTTTCCTCCAAACTTTCATCACACATGTTCTGATCAGATGAAGTTGGAATGGCATCCTCCATGTGGGTGGAGCCATTATCCTCCCAGTGTGGAGTCCATAGACTTTCATCTTGGTCTCCTGGGGCCTTGTCTACCTTCATGTTAAGCTCTTCAATGAAGACCCTCCTAAGGAGTTGCTTAGCAGCATCATCTATAGCTTCTTGTCTTTCGAAAAGAATGTTCTCAGCTTCGATGTGTTCCAATCTCTTAGCTTCAAACTCTTTATTTTCTTCATCTAAGTTCGTTTTTTCAGGCAAAATTGATATTTGCCATGGTGGCATGTTCTCTGAGATGTGGAGCAGATCTTGAGTGGCCTCATGTGATGGCCAGTCTTCAAGTCTTTTAGACAAAGCTTCATAGGGAAACTTCTGGTAGTATGAATCGTCATCAATACTACGGATCTCGAAATCATCATCTTCTCCATCTTCATCTCCTATGGTTAATGCTCTCATAGCCAATCTTCTATATGCAAGGACTGCCTCCTCATTGATGGCGCCTTTACTTGCTAGTTCTTGGCAAGAATAATCGTCGTTGCAATAGACTATGTCAATCAAGGCTTGCCTTCGATCTTGGAGTTCAATTTCTTTCTTGCTTAACTCAAGTGCCTTTGCTTTGAGCTTTGCTTCTTTAGAAAGGATTTTTTTCCTTGCATAGCTTTACTCCCATGTCTGCTAGGTCCATGAGAGATGTATCCATCTCGTTGATAGATGGTGGATCCTTTGAAGGTTCGTTTCCACTCTCATCAACTTGCATGGTGTCAAGTACTTCCTCATTTCGAGCCTTAGCTCTTTTTCGAAGTTCTCGTCTCCTCCAAGTCTCCTATTCTTCTGAACTGGATACTTGGGATGTTGTACTTTTCGCCACACACCTTTTGGAGTGTCTGATGGTGGCTTGACCATTCTTGGTTGTGCATGGTCACCTCTCAGCTTCATCTCTTTTCTCACAGCTGCATGGCGATATTCTTCCTTCTTATGATCCAACCATGGTCTAATCTCACGCTTAGCCCTCTTCGGAAGAGACTTAGAATGATTTTCAACTTGTGGTTGTTGATCATGCTCTCTCTTGGAAGACCTTTGCACCTTGTGATGGGCAGATGAGCTAGGATGAGAAGGAGGTGGTGCCATTTTTGATGATGGTTCGCCATACTCTTTTTGCTCTGCTTAGGAGATGAGAAAGAAGCTTACGGCTTGCCCCCCGAGTTGGGAGTATGCTTCGCCCTGCTTTTTCTCCTTATCTGGAGTGGAGTCTTTGATGAAAACTCCAACTTTCTTTGAACCTTCTTCCTAAAAGCGGTGTCTAGATTTTTCCACAGGTTCTTCCTCATCCTCAGATGAGAAAAGTTCTAGCTTCCTCCTTGGTGCTTTAAGCCTATCAGCGGCCGTGTTTGGATTGAAAGGCCGATCTGAATGCACACCCAGAGCTTTTGATTTAGCTTTATCAACCAACTTCTTAGTTTTAGCAGAGTGGTGATAAGACTTACCTTCATGTTGAGGGTTGGCTGCCAAGGAAGTGCTTGGAGCCAAGTTTGACCTCTTGGGAGTTGTTTCTCCTTTCTCCCTACTAGCCAGTTGTCCATCCTTTGGGAGGTTACATGCGACCATGTGGATAGGAGCTGGGAAAGGATTTTTGTCAACTCCCATGTCCTTCTTGGGCGCCTCAGGGAACTTCAAGATTCCCTTTTCTATCTTTTCTTGTACTATGTTTTTGAACACAGTATAGTTGTTGGTTGGATGCCTCCAGGAGTCGTGATACTTGCAGTATTCTCTTCCTTTGATGTCCTCAGGTGAAGGAAGGACATGTCTGGGAGGTAACTTAATCATACCAGACTTATGTAGGAAGTCAAAAACTTCATTTGTTTTTGAAGTATCAAATGAATAAGTTTTGCTTCCATCATAAGGTTTCTTCTCTGCTTGTCTCTGGTACATAGCAGCAAACCTTTCCTGGGTCTGAGGGTGTCCTACTCCTGCCTTCACAAGACATGGACACTCAATGGGGCGATCTGCCTTGACCTCAGCTATCCCGAGTTCAAAATTTGGCTCTTGATAATAAGTGCCATAAGATGAACTTCTCCTTTCATTCTCCTCTCGAAGAAGAGTCTCATATCTTGTCACCTTGGTTGACATCTCGAAGAAGTCTCTGAAATCAACTCCTTCGAACCTCTTTCAAAGTTCTATGTCAAGCCCATTATGAGCTAGGCGCACAAACTCTATCTCATGGAGAGGTGTGCGACACCTATTCCTTAGCTTCTTGAAACGAGCTAAGTACTCCTCAGCTGACTCCCCTTTTCTTTGGTAGAGGCGTGACAAGTCTGCCATGGAGACCTCAGGCTCAGTTCTATAGAACTGTGTGTGGAACAATCTTTCCATCTCCTCCCAGGTTCTTACTGGTTGGGTGGTAAGTTGATGTACCAAATAAAAGCTGCACATGTTACAGAGTTGGGAAACAGACGAAGCTTGTGGTAGCCAGAGTTGGCTTCTCCACATTGCATAGTGAAACGAGCAATGTGCTCCAGAGTCGTCTGCTCGCTAAAGGTGCCAGAGAAGCTTGTGAAGTCAGGGACCTTGTACCCACGAGGTAGAGGATATATTTTATCATACTCCTCAGGGTAAGGCTTCTGAAAAGATGGTCTGCCTACTCGCCTGTAGGCCAGTCCAATCATGTCTTCAATCATCTCTCTGATGTGGTTCTGATTGACTGGGCCTTGTGCATCAACACCTTGAGGTGGATGGCGTGGAGCAGGATGGCGTTGATGGCCATTTCTTGCGCCATTACCATTACCATTCCTCACATGAGGTGGTACATAAGCTGCAGCTCGAGGACCAACTGGGTTGACCTCCTCTTCCACATTATCAGGCGCATGATCAACTGCTTCCTGGTGCCCAGGGATGAGATCAGCTTGATTCTCACCCCTTGCTACTCCTTCCCTATGAGGTGGTAAGTTGTTGTTACCAACCACTTCCACTTGAGGTGGAAATCTCACCTGGTTGGCACCATTATTAGCTAATGGTGCCACAGGTGGAGGAAGAAGTGCAGGCAGGTTAACTTGCCTCTGATCTTGGGTTATCTGTTGGATTTGCCCCCCGAGTCTATCTTCTACTTGACCAATCTGAGCTAGGATGTTCTCACAGTCTTGAATCATCTGCTCCTTAAAAGAGTCATTAGCCTCCTTAAGTTGTTCATGAGATTTGTTCATCTGATCAATAGATCTCATAAGTTGTTGCATCATTTGTTCCTGTGCCAAAGAAATTTCATTCATGGCTTCAGTGAGGTATTGCAACAAGACCTTTGAATCAGATTCCAAAGGTAATTGTGAAGGATCTGCCACGTTTTTGCTTAAGGTTTGTATAACATGGCTAGATCTGCCATCATCAACCTTAGGTGGCATATTTACCAATTGGTAAGACTTAGAAAAAAGGGGAGCAGAGAAAAAAAAGGAAAGAAAAATTACCCTGAGACGTTGAGAGGAGGAGAGATCTGCTGTCTTGTCCTGCTTCAAGTGTCAAGGAAAGTGGTTTGGTGTGCACCTTTGAGTGAGGCGGACACCTTGCTGAGTGACTAGGAGACAGAAAACCGGGGATCGCCGGCTATGCAGAGGAAAAGAAGAGATCAAGGGCGCCAGAGAGGGAGAGCAGATGTGCTTGTCCCACTGGGCGTGCCAAAAAGAGATGTTGCGCCAAAAATCTCTTGCTAGAGTTTTCGCGGAGAATTCTTTATGACAGCGTAAGGGTGTGCCAGTCAATTTGCTAAAATTGACAAAGAGGTTGTAAAAACAAAATCTGGTGCGCGGAGCAGCAGATTAAAAGATCAGAACGATTGTGGGGACTGGATCAAAGTCACACCGGAGCATCTAAATCATTGGATCCAAACGAACTGCTTCTCATAACTGGGCCTCATCTCTTTTGGATCAGATTTGAGAGATTTGCTTTGATTGCGATTGAAATTGAAAAGAAAATAACAAACTGATCTGTTATTTCTGAATGAAGAACACGTGTACAGTGTTTGTATGTCCGAAGACAAGATTGAAACAAGAGAAAAACACTAAAAGAGTGTTTGTTTGTCCTGAGACAAGATCTAAACAAGGAAAATACGAAGAACGAGTGAAGAACTCGTGATGAATTGGGTGAAAATGGCGCAGAGCCAGAGAAAATATAAGCACGGAGCTTGGTTTTTTGCGCGGAGCAAGTTTGTAGCTGCAGGAGCTGGTTTTTGATTTCTCGGGAGAAATGTCTGAGATGCAGAATCTGCTGAAACTTGAGAATGGCCTCCCTTTATATAGGGGACGGTTTGGGCTTGGGCATTTAATGGGCTTGCCTTGCTGAGAAAGGCAAAATCCTCCTCCTATGCAGATGACAGCTTTTAGGAAGATGCAGTGAAGCTTCCTTCTTCTTCTGATTACCTCCAACTGCTGAGGAGAGGGTAAAATATATGCTAGGGCGCCACTCTGCTTGGATAGGAGACGAAAATCTACCTCTTGGGTAGTTGATGACAATTCTTCCTTCTGCCTATCACAGTGCAGCGAGCCTTCGTTGCTTCTTTTGTGCTGCTTTAGTTAATTTGACTAAGTAGTGGCCAATTGACATCACAATTTGAACTTTGAACACCAGGGCCACGAAATTACTCATACTTAGTCATATTTAGCTCTTCAAATCATGAAAATAATAATTAATTAAAAAAATGGCTTAAACCGGGGTGAGAAAGCCATATGTCCTTAATTGAAAAGAATGCAAAAGTTGCAAACGATCTCGGATTTAACCAAAATTTCACCAGTAGGCTTAGATTATCTCCATAAGACTATGGAAAAAATCCCAAGTTAATTCGAGCTCTCTATCATGGTGAATTTGGTTTCACTCCCAAAAATGTCCTTAATTGAAAATCGGGCATAACTTTTTACTCCGATGTCAGAATGAGGTGAAATTTTACCAAGATGATCTACATAGCTCAAGGATCATCATGGTATGCTCCTTAGTAGAAATCGCAGCCTCTAGCCTCTTCAATTGGTCAATTTTACTATTTTGTCCTTAATTGAACAAAATACAAGTTGCAATTTCGCCTCCCGGGGAGGGGAACAAGGCTAGGCGATTTCTCCACTATGGTTGGTCGACTATATGGAGGAGGTGTGAGGTTGAAAATCTCATGCCTCTCTCACGTGCATAGATGTTTCTCTTGCTGACAAACTTTAGCTCTCTGCCTCCTTCCTGCAGGAAAAGAAAAATATCTTTCTGCAGGGCAGAGGGCGGCCTCTCCTCTGTATGGGAGACGACTTGGGCCTTGCTATGTATGTCCATGAGGTATTTTTCATCTCATGGGCAGATGACAAAGCAATTTTCCTTTTTTTATCAGTTTGCCTCCCTAGCAGGCAACAATATCAAAGGAAACTGCTTCTGATTGATTTCCTCTGCCACTCACCCGGGTAGGGGCGGCACTCATGGGACTTTTGATAATAATTATTCAATAATTATTATTTAATTAATTAATTTCAGCCCTTGCAATTAATTCACAAGACTTTCCTAATTCAATTTGAACTAGGGTGGTGCAGAAACCTAGTTTCTTTAGGAATTTTGATTAAATCCTAACCACTCATCTTGATTATAATTATGATAAGACCAATTTACCCTCAATTGTAAATTGAGGTATAAACAACTTGTATCCTATGTTTATTATAAAAATGAAAATGCAAATTTCTAGCAAATTACGTGTACACAATGCCTATGTAATAGAATACAAGAAATAATCCATTCAATGTAAAGAAAAAGCCCAATTAGACCAACATGGATCCAACCAAATCAAATTTTGTTTCCTAAAGTAAATCCATATTGACACAAACGATCAAAGACCACCAAATATTGACGAAAACCATGATACATGCTAATGCAACTTAATCAAATTTGCCATGTAAATTAAAAACTTTTTTTTTGTAATTTTTCAATGCAATTTGTTTTATGAACCTAATCAAATTAAATGCAAATACCATGTGAACTAAATTACCATAAAATCGCAAAAAAATTAAGATTTAACCTAAATGCTCCCTAATTACAAATTGATTTAAATCGAAGGATATAGGACAAAAATGAGTATCTACAACCCTAACAAAAGAAAAAAGGTAAATCAAAGTTTGAGAATAACATTTTTTAAAGAATTTACTATATAATAATATAATACTAGAACCATAGTTAATAATCTCGGGTCGGCCCGGTGGTCAGACTACTTGACCCGATGACCTGGGCCTTGAATCAGTCTTGGTTGTTATTAGACCGTTTCTGCAATTGGCCCGCTTTGACCCATCCTTACCCGCTTTAACCCGAACAAAACCACTAACCGGTTTTTTGAACTGGCCAAGTTGATGTTATTAACTATAATTTTACATTTTAGCCAATTTAAATTCATTTATTTAATAAATTAAAATGGTAATATTGCAAATTCATATTATAATAATTAGAATTCGTTAATAATACATAGAAATGGTATTTTTCTATATTAAATTTAACATTTTAGCTATATAAATATTATGAAAATATATAGAATCTTTTAAAAATAATTTAGTATTTTAATTAATAACCCATATTGACCCGATCATTAAACCGCTTGACTTATGACCTGGAAGGTTGAGCGGTCGGTGTCTAAAAGGAGGACACAGCAGGTATTAATAAAATAATAGAGGGAGAAATTAGTCTTTTTCTAAATGAAAGTTTTAGGGTTTTGAATCCGCTGACGATATAAATATCAGAGGATTCTAACAAAGTGCCGTCTGGTCTGTCTCTCAACGTCTTAGCTGAGCAAAACCAATCTAGGCTTTCTCGGTAGCTGAGAGAAACACCAAGAAAAGCAATGGGAGTCTACACATTCGTCTGCAAAAGTAGCGCCGGGGAGTGGACTGCCAAGCAGTTCGAGGGAGAGCTTGAGGGTTCTGCCCCATCTACTTACGAGCTCCAGAGGAAACTCGTCCAAGCCGCCGCCGCCGCCGACTCTTCTGGTGGCGTCTGCTCCTCTTTCTCCCTGATCACCCCTACTTCTGCTGTTTTCCAGGTTCCTTTTCTCATTATTCTTTTCTCAGTACACGGCTTTCATCTTTTGCCTTTTGTTTGCTTATTTATGGATCGGAAATTTTTATTGGTGGAAAAAAGGATAGAAATCATGAAATGGACCGTGTTTGCCCAAATATTTTTGCATTTATTTGAGGAAGTAGTATTGATAGTCAGGAATTTTGAATTAAAAATAATTAAATAGAATTCGTTTTAGTGATCGAGGTTATGGTGAGGTTTTAGGGTTTTTATTTTGGATTTTACTATGCAAATGATGCGGTTCCATTTTATTTCTATAATTGAGTCCATATGATCACAACTCATTAGTATATTACTTTACAAACCTTTGATGTTTTGAAATTACAATTGCGTACAGGTGATTATTGGAGGTGGAGGCGGCGGAGGCTTTATAGGAGGTGGAGCTGCCGCTGCTCCTTCTGGAGGCGCTGCACCAGCTGCCGAAGCACCTGCTGCTGAGGAGAAGAAGGAAGAGAAAGAGGAGAGTGATGACGATATGGGATTCTCACTCTTTGATTAAGTACCTCTATCTGTCTAGTTTTTAGCAAGTTAATGTTATGTTTACATGTTTGTTTTTGTGCAATTAGCACTTAGATTTCGACATCAATGGGCTCTTTACTGAGTTAGGATTTTGACCATTTTTATAAGTATGTGGTTTCCTGGTGAGCTTCTTCTATATTACTAAAACTCTTCTTTTCCTTTGATATTTTCCTTTGATATCTTTCTTTCCTCTACATTTAGGGGGCGTTTGGTTAGGATCACCCCCCAGATCACTAGTGATCTAAGATCACCAATGATGCAAGATCACCGGTGATCAAAGATTACATGGGTTTATGGTGGTAATCCAGATCACCCTTAGAGGGGTGAGGGGTGATCGGGGGTAATCCGGATTACCACACCAAACCAAAAAGTGTAACCAAACGGGGTGATTTGAGATCACCTGCCAAGATCACCACAGGTGATCAAAGATCACCCCCAACCAAACGCCCCCTTATGGTTTCTTCTGTTGTGGCGCATAGAAAATAATACAAGGAAAAAGTTTAACTAACAAATAGAGGCTACATTTCATTGTAGGTTTTTAGAAGTATAATTTACAACAATCTAGTAAGACTGAAGCCTATTATGGATCTAATGTGTTCAAAACTCTTATTGGCCAAGGATATTGTTACGGATAGAACCTTTGCTTGTACTTTTTTCAATTGCCAAGTATGGGATAAATTCAAGGTAACAAGCGTTAGAACAATGGGCATAGGATGATTAGAGGATTCTTTAGTATCTTTTGAGGATCTTGATTTTGGAAAATTTGTAGGGAACATGTACTCCATTAAGCAATTAGTTGAAAGCAAAGCCAGATTGATTGGCTGTCTGGAGACATGCTCATCTTCCTTATGCCCGAATTCTTTCCCCAAGAATTTCGTCCCTTGATGAATGCAGTTCAATGGCTGCACGGACGATGTCCATGCGGTCTTTAGGTGATTTGACAGAGCAAGCAATTCCAACCCTTAGGATTGATGAAATCAAGCACTCTTTCATTTTGGTTCCTTTTATGTCTGGTTTCCTTTGGTTTTTGCTGCTACTTTCAGCCTCTTCTTCATTACCACCAGCTAGTAGTGGATCAATAACTTCAAGTGCTTGATCAGGCAATGCCATCTTTGTGAAAGAATGAAGTTTTAGGCCATCTTTGAACATGTCATCAGTGGGTCTCTTTCCTGTGAACATATTCAGCAGAAGTATTTCATAGCTGTACATGTCGCCCATTGTTGTTGCCTCTAGTCCAATGCCGTACTCTGCCTAAATTGGAATATTTTGTGCAGTTATAACCTGATTTCAAGTTATAACTCTAAGATTAATATTTTTAATAATTCAATTTAAACCATCTGGTCAGTGCTTTTAATCAAATATAGATTTCATTTACCAAAGTTGTTAGCTTCTTCATCTCAATAATCTAAGTTCATTATCTAGTGGCTTCAAGCACCAAGGAAAAAAATGTAGATAAGTTTACCTGGTGCAGCATAACCAATAGTTCCCTTTCTGGCCAAAAAAAAAAGTACTTTCCCTTTAAACGTGTGATAATGTTGTAATGCTAAAAATTTCTTGAGGGATTGGACTAGTAAGCATGTTGTTAGCTAGACAAGTACCCTCATTTTTTGACATTTACCAAGAGATGGAGGTATGTGGCCTGTTAGATTATTTTCTACTAAATCAAGATCACTCAATAAGGATAAATTTCCAAAAGAAGCAGGGATTCTCCCCACTAAGTTATTTACATGTAGGTACAAAAGTTGCAAGCTTTTCAGCATACCAATGGAATAAGGAATGGTGCTTGTTAATTGATTGTGTTCTAAACCCAATCCAATCAGATTTACGAGATCTTTTTTATCCCAAATGGTATAGTGCCACTTATTTGGTTCCAACCAAAATACAGTATGGCAAATGTTGTTGAAAGGTTGGTTATGGAATTTGGTAGTTGGCTGTTGGCCCCCGAATTTATTCTTAGCTATGCTAAACTTTTTTTTGGTACAAAGCTATGCTAAACTTTTTATGCTTGCTACAGTTAGTCATAGTGGTTATAAAATCTAAATCACCAATTCAATTATACTTTAACTGTGTTGAAACAAAGAGTACAACTAAAAGAAAAAAAAAATTGAAACAAGGAGTTATTGGTGATAGCATGATAGTAGCAACTTTATTATAAGAAAAATCAAATTGGTGTGGCGTGTAAAGTTATGCTATAAACCTCAAATGGATGACTTTCTTTTTCATTTAAAGTGAAAAAATATATAAATACTAGCAATATGCCTTCGCATTGTGAGGGTCGTGCTTAGAATTTATTTTAATCATTTAATTATTTAAATTTTAAAATGATAAATTTATATATAGTTATGATTTCTTAAAAATTATATGTATTATATTTTAAAAATAATGTAGAGAGCATTTTACTTAAGAAAATGGTAAGCTAAATGAAATTACACACCTAGGTGCATAAAATATAAGAAATGGCCATCTATAATTGCAAAATATATATAATTATATGTAAATATAATGACCCTCCTATAAGCTATAACTGTATGATATATATATTAAATACTTTGTTTATATACTGAAAAAAATAGTTTTTTTTTTTTTGGAAGAGTGACTCTTAAAAAAAAACCCTAGCTAGACTCATAATATGTATGATACATTACATGTGTATATATCCATTTGATTTATGGAATGATTACTTGTAAGAAAAATATCAATATATCATTTTGTAATTAAAAAAAAAAAGTCTCAGATGCCTTTCAACTAAAATTATAATGTGTTGAATATTTTGGTGAGTAAGACATGAACTTTTCATACAAATAATTCTCCAACATTGCACCTAAAGTTAACATGAAAATTAATGAATAATGAAAATTACTCACCAAATCCAAGTGTGCTGCTCTGAAATCTGGATATATACCGGGTGGGAGACAAAAAAAAGTTAACTTGAAAATTAATGAATAATGAAAGTTTTTCATCTGATTAATAAAAATGAAAACAATTGGAAATCAAAGAAAAATCTAAATAATCTAAAAAGAGGATTTTAAGAAAATGATTTATTCATAGATGCATTGTGACTCTTGAAGGAAAAATATTTATAGGAGCAACAACTTAGAAAAAAAAAGTACTACTATATTTTTACGTAAATTAATAGTTTTTGCAAACAAAATTTAAGAAGAAATACACTCTAGAATTAAAACATTAAGGAGTTGGGCTATCCACACCAATAATTCATATGTTAATTCTAAATTATATATTGAGTTAAAGAATGCACTGACCCTATTCCATCTGTCTTGACATTAGGAAGAAAAAAAAAGAAGAGAGGAAAATCATCTTGGTTGCCTCTATGTAATATGTCATTGGTGAAAAATTCAAAGCATTAGTTATAGGATTGTGCATCTCCCTTGACGTGAAACTTTGTGAGCCTTTGGAAACCTATTTCAAGACTTGTAGTTTAGCAACTTCTTCTTCCACCATCTCAATCTCAATATCCCCATGTATCTCAAATTTTGAAGAGAACACCTCATAAATGACATTGTGATTCTCGTACGACTAATCTAATTTTTCCATTCCCATAGGAGTTGTCAAAGAAGTATTATTTATATACACAATACAAAATTGTAACAACAAAAGGGATTTAATAAGAATTAATACATAGTCATAAATAAAAGGAATTTAGAGCAATCATAACTTCCAAAATAATTTTTTTGAGGTAATAACTTCCAAAATAATTAAATAGGTAAAATAAAGGTGATTTAATTATTTTGAAGTTGGAAATAAGCCGTTAAAATAGTATTAATGATAGTTTAATATCTAACGTTACAAAACAATTAATCCAATTAGTAAAATATGTATTGTAATAATAACCTTAAAGACCCAATTGTTTTCACACAAAAAAACAGACCCAATTGTTATTTGGCACTATTTATTATATGTATTCTTGGCTCCCTTTGGGGAGTTAATAGGGGTAATTTTGGGATAAAGTTATTTAATAATTAGGTTTTATACTTGGGAATTTTTATTAAAAGTAGAAACGTTACAAATTAATGGTAGTTACAAAAGGGTTTTATGGCATAAGTTATAAATTCTTAAATATTTTGTGAGTTACAAATAGAAAATAACTTTTAAAATGTTTTGAAGGTTACAAAATGATTAACTTGGGGGTTACAAAATATTGTAACGTTAATTTTTAGCCTATATATAGGTTGCCTAAACCAGCGTTTTACTTGCACCATTTTTTTCTTCAAAACGAATTTTCCCTTTTTGCTCTCTATTTCTCATGTTGTATTTCTCTCAACTCTCTCAAATTTCTATATACTAAGAAACTTCTATGTTCTTATCATATTTCTTGGGCAAAGAAAGGTGATGTAGAATAGATTTTATAAATAGTGCAATATTATTATAATATATATTACAATCTTTTTTTAAGGAATATTACAATTTTTGATTGATAATTTCATTCTAAATTTTGGTATTACAAAATCTATTTATTATTTTCATCAATTTTCAATAGTTTTATTCTATTCATTCATATTTCATTTTAAATATCTATTCTAAGAATATCTCGCTTATGAAATGTTTTTAATGTTTTCATTTTCATGTTTTTTGACTTTTGTTTAGCATCTTAGATGTATAATTTGTTATACTTATATTTTTTTATCATATTTAATTCATTGTATTTGTTAAATTAAGTTTTTGTATTTGTAACTAATATTAGGGTCTTTTTCATTTTTCTTCTCATATCAGAATGTGACAATTTAAAAAAAAGTAAGGTGTAGACAATTGATATATTAGAAACACTCTTTCTCCTAACCCAACTCGGCGATAGAGAAAATTCCCCATTCCCTAAGGTTGTTGTTATATTTTAGTTTTTCTCCTTCAATATTCTTTATTTTTTTTGTTTTAGGTTTTTTTTTCTCTCTTCCCTTTTGGATTTCATCTAATTTTTTAATGAATGGATGGTGTATGATAAGTTTTCTTACTTTTTATGCATTAAACTCTTCTTTTTATCTATATCAATTTAAATTTCGATGAATTATGTATAGTAAGAATAGAGAAGTTACATTCCATCTATATCAATTCAGATTTCAAATGAATTATATAAAAAGATTAAAATTACTTTTATGAGTTAGTAGGGGTAGTTTAGGGAGAAATTAATTTTAAAGTTATTTAATATTCATGTTCTAGAATTTATAGAGAATTATGCTTGAAATTACTTCTTTCTTTAGTGGAAGTTTTTTCTTTTTTTTTTATAAAAAAAAATTCATTAGAAAAAAATTATAAGCTAATAATAATTATTTGTGTCAAATTAGTGATCATAATTTTCTTCATATTTCACCAAAAAGATATGCAAATACTCTTGGCTCCCTTTGGGGAGTTAATGTGCCAAATACAATTGGGTCTTTAAGGTTATTGTTATAATATATAATTTATTAATTGGATT
>AWUE01019057.1:0-97587 GCA_001974825.2 Corchorus olitorius
TCATCTAATTTTTTAATGAATGGATGGTGTATGATAAGTTTTCTTACTTTTTATGCATTAAACTCTTCTTTTTATCTATATCAATTTAAATTTCGATGAATTATGTAT
This sequence comes from Corchorus olitorius, assembly GCA_001974825.2. Taxonomy (NCBI): domain Eukaryota; kingdom Viridiplantae; phylum Streptophyta; class Magnoliopsida; order Malvales; family Malvaceae; genus Corchorus; species Corchorus olitorius. The sequence continues at coordinate 109 of AWUE01019057.1, forward strand.
AGTAAGAATAGAGAAGTTACATTCCATCTATATCAATTCAGATTTCAAATGAATTATATAAAAAGAATTAAAATTACTTTTATGAGTTAGTAGGGGTAGTTTAGGGAGAAATTAATTTTAAAGTTATTTAATATTCATGTTCTAGAATTTATAGAGAATTATGCTTGAAATTACTTCTTTCTTTAGTGGTAAGTTTTTCTTTTTTTTATAAAAAAAAATCATTAGAAAAAAATATAAGCTAATAATAATTATTTGTGTCAAATTAGTGATCATAATTTTCTTCATATTTCACCAAAAAATATGCAAATACTCTTGGCTCCCTTTGGGGAGTTAATGTGCCAAATAACAATTGGGTCTTTAAGGTTATTGTTATAATATATAATTTATTAATTGGATTAATTGTTTTGTAACTTTAGATATTACATTAAAATAAAGTAATAATACTATTATTAATTACTATTATTAATACTATTTCAATGTCTTATTTACAACTTCCCAATATTTAAATCACCTTTATTTTGCCTATTTAATTATTTTGGAAGTTATGACTCTATATACCTTTTATTTATGATTATGTATTAATTCTTATTAAATCCTTTTGTTGTTACAATTTTGTATTGTGTATATAACTACTTCTTTGACAACTCCTGTGAAAATGGAGAAATTTAGATTAGTCATAAGAGAATCACAATGTCATTTATGAGGTGTTCTCTTCAAAGTTTGAGAAACATGTGAATATTGAGATGGTGGAAGAAGAAGTTGCTACACTACAAGCCTTGAAATAGGTTTTCAAAGGCTCATAAAGTTTCACGTCAAGGGAGATGCACAATCCTATAACTAATGCTTTGGATTTTTCACCAATGACATATTACATATAGAGGCAACCAAGATGACTTTCCTCTCTTCTTTTTTTTTTTTTTTCCTTCCTCATGTCAAGACAGATGGAATAGGGTTTAGTGTATTCTTTAAATCAATATATAATTTAGAATTAACATAAGAATTATTGGTGTGGATAGCTGAACTCCTTAATGTTTTAATTCTGTATTGTATTTCTTCTTAAATTTTATTTGTAAAAACTATTCATTTACCTAAAAATATAGTAATTCTTAATTTTTTTTCTAAGTTGTTGCTCCTATATCAATATTTTTCCTTCAAGAGTCACAATGCATCTATTAAGATGATGAATAAATCATTTTCTTAAAATCCTCTCATTAGATTACAAAGCAGCACACTTGGTTTGGTGAGTGATTTTCATTATTCATTAATTTTCAAGTTAACTTTAGGTGCAACGTTGGAGAATTATTTGTATGAAATGTTCATATCTTACTCACCAAAGTATTCAATACATTATAATTTTGGTTGAGACTCTTTTTTATTACATGATGATATATTGATATTTTTCTAACAAGTAATCATTTCATAAATCAAATGGATAAATACATATGGAATGTATCGTACATATTATGAGTCTAGCTAGGGTTTTTTTTTTAAGAGTCACTTTTCCAAAAAAAACTATTTTTTTCAGTATATAAAAAAAGTATTTAATATACCATACAATTATAGCTTATAGGTAGGTCATTATATATATTTTGCAACTATAGATGACCATTTCTTATATTTTATGCACCTAGGTGTGTAATTTCATTTGGCTTGCTATTTTTTAGAAGTAAAATACTCTCCACATTTTTTTTAAACTATAATACATATAATTTTTAAGAAATCATAACTATATATAAAAATTTATCATTTTTAAATAATTAAATGATTAATAGAAATTCTAAGCACGACCCTCGCAACGCGAGGGCATATTACTAGTATATAAGTATTTTTGACTCCCTTTTCGGAGTTAATGTGACAAATAACAATTGGGTCTTTAAGATTATTCTTGCAATATAAATTTTACTAATTGGATTAATTGTTTTGTAACATATAATACTAAAATAAAGTAATAATAATACTATTATAACTATCATTAATACTATTTCAACGGTTTATTTCCAACTTCCCAATAATTTAATCACCTTTATTTTGTCTATTTACTTATTTTGGAAGTTATAACCTCAAAAAAATTATTTTGGAAGTTATGATTGCTCTAAATTCCTTTTATTTATGACTATGTATTAATTCATATTAAATCCCTTTTGTTGTTACAATTTTGTATTGTGTGTATAAATAATACTTCTTTTACAAGTTCTGTGGGAATGGAGAAATTAGATTAGTTCTAAGAGAATCACAATGTTATTTATGGGGTGTTCTCTTCAAATTTTGAGATACATGGGAATATTGAGATGATGGAAGAAGTAGTTGCTACACTACAAGTCTTGAAATAGGTTTCCAAAGGCTCACAAAGTTTCACGTCAAGGGAGATGCACAATCCTATAACTAATGCTTTGGATTTTTCACCAATGACATTACATAGAGGCAACCAAGGTGACTTTCCTCTCTTTTTTTTTTTTTTTTTCCTTCCTCATGTCAAGACAGATGGAATAGTGTCAGTGCATTCTTTAATTCAATATATAATTTAGAATTAGCATATGAATTATTGGTGTGGATAGCTATCGCAACGTGCGGGTCCGGGGTCCGAACCCTGCCGTTAACGACTTGAAATGAGGGAGTCGCCACTAATCAGAATTCTAAGGTGTGATTAGTCACCTAATTACCCTAACCAGTCTAATGAGGTCAGGCTTGCCATAGGACCCACTAAACCTATAGGTCTGGTCTTGTCACCTGCATCTAGGTTCGGGAGTCGATTACGCACGAGGAAGGATTAGCACCCCAGGAACGCCCGTCAAGAGACGGTACCTTTAGGTCTAACTAGATCTAATGTGCGTCTGAAATAAAAGGTTGCTTTCAGTTCTTAGTCCTATGTTTTGGTTTTTCTTTATTTAAAAAAAGTTGCATTTCTTCAATATGTGAAAATATGACATGTGCTAGGACCGACAAGAAGAGAATAGGAACAACCTCTTCCGATGGGGAAGGGCCAAACAGGAATAAAAGGTTGAAAACAAGAATAAAATATTGAAAACAACACCTTCCGACCGGGAAGGGCAAAACGGGAATAAGACATCGAAAACAAGAATAAAATATTGAAAACAACACCTTCCGACCGAGAAGGGCAAAACAAGAATAAAAGGTTGAAAACAGGAATAAAACATTGAAAAGAACACCTTCCGACCAGAAAGGGCAAAACGGGAATTGAAAATAGGAATAAAATAATGAAAACAACACCTTCCGACCGTGAAGGGCAAAACATGAATAAAATATTGAAAACAGGAATAAAACATTGAAAACAACACCTTCCAACCAGGAATGGCAAAACAGGAATTGAAAACAGGAATAAAATATTGGAAACAACACCTTCCGACCAGGAAGGGCAAAACATGAATAAAATATTGAAAACAGGAAAAAAACATTGAAAACAACACCTTTCGACCGGGAAGGGTAAAATGGGAAAAATATTGAAAACAGGAATAAAACATTGAAAACAACACCTTCCGACCGGGAAGGGCAAAACATGAATAATATATTGAAAACAGGAATAAAATATTGAAGACAACACCTTCCGATCGGGAAGGGCAAAACTGGGAATAAAACATTGAAAACAGCACCTTCCGGCCGGGAAGGGCAAAACTGGAATAGAATATTGAAAACAACACCTTCCGATTGGGAAGGGCAAAACAAGAATAAAATATTGAAAACAGGAATATAGTATTGAAAACAACACTGATTGAGCCAAAAACAACCCTATTTTTATGACTATTTTATTATGTTTTTGGATCTATTTATACTTAATTATATGCTATTTTGATAACAATTGTGTTTTAAGTTCTTAAGTGATGTGAAATTGAGAAATTGTTATTTTTCACTTCTTTTGGAGCTATTTTAATGACTTTTTACACAGATTATAGCAAAGCAATTTTGAGTATAGATTTGGAGATTCGAAGATCGTGATTGAAGACTCATTGAAGATAATTTTGAAGATTTGAAGACTTTGAAGAATTATCTCAAGGAGCAAGGATTGAAGATTCGAGCTTTAATTGTGAAGGATTGAAGTCAAGTCATGAACAAGTTCTCAAGCTTTGGTAATTTTGGATAATTTATATGGGAAAATACTCAGCCCATATAAGATATTAATTGGAATTAAAATCCCAATTAATGACACCTATATCCAAGGAAATATCCAAATCCCGTAGATTCCCGTATCTAGTCCTAACAGGATTAGGATTCAGGCGCAGTTTTGGTAGAAAAATCATAACTTTCTGCTCAAACCTCTGTTCGAAGCCCATGAGTACTCGTTGGAAAGCTGACTCCGAGATCTATAACTTTCCTTCGAAGTCCAAGACCCAGTTCTGCCATCTTCAAGCCTAAAAATGCCGTTGAAGTTTCTGCACGAAATCAGTATTTTTTCAGGATCCTATTTTAACTTGGATTCTACTCTAGGATGACTTTTAATCTAACTTGGAGTCTAAGTTAGACTCAAAACCGACTTAGACCTCTTTCCAAGTTAGGATTGGAATATCCTAGGGTTATTTCCACTATAAATAGCCACATTAGGTCTAGGTTTTTAGTACATGTAGATCTAGAAATTGTATTTGGTAGAATTATTGAAGATTTGGAGGACAAGAAGCCTTTGTGCCGCCGCTGCCTCTTCTTCCATCCATAAGATAAGTTTTTCTTCTTATTCTTTGGATGCTCACTCAATTCATGAGTGAGTAATCCTTTTCTTTACTCCAATGTAGAAATTAATTGATCTCTTGACTTATATATTGGTGAGATTTTGTGCTTATAAATGATAATTGTTAGAGTATTCCTTTGATCTCTGTTTTAATTCTATGTTGCTTGTTTTGATGGATTGAGCCGGCACTTTCTTGATAAATTAAGTTAGCATTAGCTAGATCAAGTCGAGGATTAATAGTCCAGGCTTGGTTGTTTGTAGCAATTGGTTGAGAATTAACCACTCCTTCCAAGGGAGATAAGGAACTTTGAGTGAGAAATTACTCTTTGTGCTTGTATAAATTACTAGTTCTTAATGCTTTGTTTCTTGGTGAATCTTTAAGCCTTAACCGGTAATTGATTTGTTAGGAAGTAAAAGAGGTAATTTAAGCCATAACCGGTAATCTTATCTAATTAAGGTAATTTAGGAATTAATTCCGACAAGCTATTCTTCGTTTTCATAATTATTAGATATCAATGATCCATGTTATAATTGTCAAGAGGGATATTAATTCTATGTTAGAGGTTTTTATTAATTGTTTTCTTGATTATTCACTGCTTTCTTATCAATTGTTTTTTTTAATTTTCTTGATTGCTTTCTTAGTTAATTTAATTGTTAGTTAGATTAGGTTTAATTTCACTATAAAAATTCTCTTTAACTTGTTTGATTGATTTAAGAAAAAGATAAATAACCTATCTCTCTGTGGGTTCGACCCCTACTTGCCCTATCTGCTTTACTTAGGATTTTGTTTGGGATTTTATTTTTATGATTTGCTGACGACCGATCATAAATTTTGGCGCCGTTGCCGGGGAGATTGTGTTTTGTTTTTCTTTCTCTTTCTTTTTCTATTTTAATTTGCACTTGATCTTCTTTTATTTTGCAGAAAATTTTTTTTTAATGGAGCAACCACGTTTGTTAAGGGAGCTGAATTTCAACTGTGAAGTGCCGCCCCTATGTATTGATTATCCAGCAATGGATATGACATACAAACTGAAGCCAGGAGTAATCCGTATGTTGCCGATTTTTCAAGGAGAACCTCATGAGAATCCTCATGAACACCTGCAAGTTTTCTTTATCAAGTGTGCTGCAATCACTGGGATGCCTGAAGAACAAGCTAAACTTCGAACTTTTCCACTCACTCTTGAAGGAAAAGCAAGGAGTTGGTTTGTGAGCTTATCACCAAAATCCATAACTTCGTGGAAGGAATTGGAGACAGCATTCTTGAACAAGTACTTTCCAGAAGCGAAGCGAGCTGTTGTCAGAAAAAAAAAATCAGTTCTTGTCAACAATCACCTGACGAGAAGTGGCACCAATGCTGGGAACGATACAATGAGATATGTGCAAGTTGCCCTTATCACAACTTGAGTGAAGCACTTCTAATTCAGAATTTTTATGATGGACTTCTCTGTGAAGATCGAACATACATTAATTCTGCAAGTGGAGGAAGCTTAACACTCCAAACACCTGAAGAAGAGAGGAAGCTACTCAACACCATGACTGAAAACATACATCAGTTTAATTCCACTGATGAAAATATGTTGTCCAAACCATTTGAGTTACAAAACGAACGACTAAATAACCTCGAAGCAAGTATCAAATCGATAACTGCTCAGCAAGGAGATTTAGTGAAGATATTCACAAACATGATGACTATGTTCTCTCAAAGGCTCATGCCGCCACCCTCAAGCATAAATCAAGGATGCCTGAAGGAGCATGCAATTAGATTAAACAAGACACAAGGTTATGAAGTCAACTCAATGGAAGAAATTCAACAGTGGTATGCACAAGATATGGGACTATCTGATATTCCATTACCACCTGCGATTTCACTGCCTCCAACACCTGCTTCCTCTACCGAACTACCACCAATTGCTGTACCTGAAATTCAAGTAACTAGAGAAGAGGAGACTCCAGCCGAACCCAAGAAGAAACAACTTAATTCATCACCAAGAGCTTCTCGACCTAAATCAAGATTCGAAGGGATGAAGACGATGGAGACCATTTACGGTCCAGCACCGTTTCCTCAAAGGTTTGCACAACCACTCAATTCACTTCGAAATTTAGAGGTAAATATTCCTTTGCTTACTGAAGTTGCAAGAGTACCCAGGTACGCTTCTTTTCTTAAAGATCTATGCACTGCTAAGATTAAATTTTCTGAAAAATATGCCTGCATGAATGAGAATATATCTGCTGCTTATCAGAGAAAATTGCATCATAAAAGTAAAGATTTAGGATCTTTTTCTGTCCTTTGTAAAATTGGAAAAGAAAAGATAGACAAAGCTATGTGTGAATTTGGATCTCCAATCAATATTATGCCTTTTTCTATCTATTCCCAATTGAAAATAGAACAAATGACTAAAACTGATCTTACTGTGCAATTTGCTGATAAAACTAACATTAAACCTGAAGGTTTAGTTGAAAATGTTTTAGTGCAGATAGGAGATTTTGTTTTTCCTGCAGATTTCTATGTCCTGAAGCTCCCTTATGTGTAGGTAAGATTGGATACTGTGATTTGGAGTGGGTAAAGCTCTGGTCTCTTCTCGGCTAGATCTGCTTTTAGGATTCTACAGCAAGATCACATTCGGGCTCAACAGTTATCAGATTCCCTACTCTGTACGCAAAACCCCCCAGCCAAAGAAAATCTGATACAAATAATTGGCAATTAGACCAGTACCAGAATAGCCATATTGCAAATGAGAAGACCATAACCCAAGGAATGCCAAGCACATTTTTCTTGCTCCTGCAGTTTTTGTGTGCTTATTTTCTTTCTCCTACTATTCCTAGGGACGGAGTATCAGGTTAAATAAAGTAAATCGACTAGATATCAATCTATGGGGAAAGCAAACTCAAAATCTTATCCGAATCTTGGGGGAGCTACCATCCACACGTACCACATGAGGGCGAAGGGTAAGAACCAATGTATCTAGAGTCCGTCCAGTGGTTCTAATCCCCAGTTAGTCCGAAGCTTATTCTATCACCTCCGAGTTTCATCAGATAAAAGATAAACCAGGCAGAAGTACAGTACAAGAAGGGGGACATCGACGGCTGTAAGTCGGATGGCTTACGATACTACAACGGTCTCCTCGCTAGTTGAGGTGGCAGCTAGCGGCTACCAAGGTGAAGAGCCGAGGAGCAAGCGGGGAAGGCCGGGGTGAAGAAGAGAAGGGGGCTCCCAACGGTGGGAAGGGTTTGGGATATCAAGTTGGCGTGGAGGCAGTCGTCCATTTCTTGCATTACTAAGAAGCAATAGATGTCCTCTTAGAGGGCCCTGCTCGGGAAAGGTAGTACCTGACTCTAGGCATAGTGGTTCTTATAGTTGTATAGGTAAAGGGGTTGGAATAGGCCTAAGCAAAGCAGGACTATATGGCTGCTGTTGGCAATCTTCATCTACCTCACTTGCCGTTGTTGCTAGGAAGACCCTTCCTTTCAATAGCCAGAACAAATTTTGACATGAAAGATGGAAAACTCAGCATGGAATTTGATGGTGAAGTTATCCAATTTGATATAAATGAAGCCATGAAAATTCCTGCTGAGATCCATTCTATTTATGCAATTGATGTAGTTGAAGCTTGCTCTGAACAAGTTCAATCACTTCAATGTGAAGATGAGCTTGAACTAGTTCTTGCAAAAAGCCTGGATGAAGAAGAAATCAAGGGAGCAGAAATCCTGACGCCAGAAGATGTAGCTGCAACCATCAGAGAATTGGAAACATCACTTGCTGTTGAAAAAAAAGCATCAGTTTCCTACATCAGTTTGGAGCCAACGCCAACACCCCTGCCATCCATCATTCAACCACCTGAAGTCAAGTTGAAACAACTACCTGAAGGCCTGAAATATGTTTTCCTTGAAGACAAAGAGACTCTACCCGTTGTTATTTCAAGTAAATTGAATAATTTACAAGAAGAACAACTCATCAGAGTTTTGAAAGAATACAAGGAAGCCATTGGATGGACTGTTGCTGATATCAAGGGAATAAGTCCTACTGTATGCATGCATAGGATTCGACTTGAAGATGATACAGTACCTGTTCGACAGCCACAAAGAAGACTCAACCCCAACCTTGCTGGAGTCGTCAAAGAAGAAATGCTCAAATTACTTGGAGCCGGTCTCATTTATGCCAAATCAGATAGTAAATGGGTCAGCCCTGTTCAAGTAGTACCCAAGAAGTCTGGATTCACCGTCGTGGAAAACAAAGATGGAGAGCTAGTTCCTCAAAGACTGCAAAATGGATGGAGAGTATGCATCGACTACAAAAAGCTGAACTCTGCTACAAGGAAGGATCATTTCCCATTGCCATTCATCGACCAGATGTTGGAGAGGTTAGCCTGCAAAGCCTACTATTGTTTTCTGGATGGGTATTCAGGATACTTCCAGATTCCAATAGCACCTGAAGACCAAGAGAAGACCACCTTTACATGCCCTTTCGGTACGTATGCCTATACAAGAATGCCTTTTGGTTTATGCAATGCACCTGCAACTTTTCAAAGGTGTATGATGAGCATCTTTCAAGATTATGTGGGAGACAAGATGGAAGTGTTCATGGACGATTTCACTGTCTATGGAGATAACTTCAATCAATGCCTTCATAACCTAGAGCTCATCTTGAAAAGGTGGGTCGAAACCAAATTGGTGTTAAATACCGAGAAGTGCCACTTCATGGTAGAACAAGGCATTGTTCTAGGCCATGTAGTATCCAAAGAAGGGATGCAAGTCGACAAAGCCAAAGTTGATGTAGTTCAGAACCTGCCATACCCAACATGTGTCAAGGATATTCGATCATTCTTAGGCCATGTTGGATTCTAAAGAAGATTCATCAAGGATTTCTCAAAGATTTCGGCACCAATGTGTAGACTACTGCAGAAAGATGTAGAGTTCGAGTTTGGAGATGACTGCAAAGAAGCATTCGACAAATTGAAGACTGCCCTCACCACTACTCCAATTGTGAAGCCACCAGATTGGAAACTACCATTCGAAGTAATGTGTGATGCAAGTGACGTCGCCATTGGAGCTGTTCTGGGTCAAAGAGTAGACAAGGTACCTCATGTTATCTACTATGCTTCAAGAACTTTGGATGCTGCTCAGAAGAACTACACCACCACAGAAAAAGAAATGCTTGCTGTTGTTTTTGCTTTGGAAAAGTTTCGTCCATACATCCTGGGATCCAAGGTGATAATCTACTCCGATCATGCTGCATTGAGATATCTAATGGCAAAGAAAGATGCAAAGGCTAGGCTTATGCGATGGCTATTGCTCTTTCAAGAATTTGATATCGAAATCAAGGACAAGAAAGGAGCAGAAAATGTTTTAGCTGATTATCTAAGCAGAATTGAAGGCAACAACGAAGAGACTACAATCAATGAAGCGGTACCTTTTGAAGACTTGTTTGCCGTTTCTCAACTTCCATGGTATGCAGATGTTGTTAATTTCTTGGTCACTAGACGTTTACCTCCGGATCTAAGCAAAGGGAAGAAATTGAAGATCATCAGTGATGCCAAGTATTATCTCTGGGATGACCCATATCTATGGAGATGTGGTTCTGATCAGGTCATGAGAAGATGCATTCCTGATAATGAAATTCAATCAGTCCTAAAGTTTTGCCATACTGACGAAAGCGGAGGCCATTTTGGACACAAGAACATAGCAAGAAAGATCTTGGATTGCGGATTTTATTGGACAACAATCTTTCAAGATTCTTATGAATATTGTAAGACTTGTCCACGCTGCCAGAAAGTGGGAAGTATTTCGAGAAGAAATCAAATGATTCAAAATCCTGTATACGTTGTTGAAGTCTTCGACGTATGGGGAATTGATTTCATGGGACCTTTTCCTCCATCAGAAAAGAAATACTATATCCTTCTAGCCGTGGACTATGTTTCCAAATGGATTGAAGCAGTTGCTACTGAGAAGGACGATGCAAGAACAGTGGTCAAATTTATAAAGAATAACATTCTTCATAGATTTGGCATACCAAGAGCCCTCATCAGTGATCGTGGAACTCACTTCTGCAACAAAATTGTACAAGCATTAGTTGAAAAATATGGAGTAAGGCATAGGGTATCTACTTCATATCATCCTCAAACCAAAGGTCAAGCCAAAATATCTAATCGACAAGTGAAGCTGATTCTTTAGAAAACAGTCAATGTTCAGAGGAAAGATTGGAGCATGCGACTAGGAGATGCTTTATGGGCATATCAAACAGCCTATAAGACCCCTCTTGGTATGTCCCCATACAGAATTGTGTTTGGAAAACCATGCCATCTACCCGTGGAGATAGAACACAAAGCTTGGTGGGCAGTGAAGCAATGCAATCTTAACTTCGATGAAGCTGGAATTCAAAGGATGTTGCATTTACAATAACTTGAAGAAATTAGGAATGAAGCCTATGAAAATTCAAGGATCTACAAGGAAAAAACTAAAGCTTTTAATGACCAGAAGATATTAAGGAGATCATTCCATGAAGGACAAATAAAAGGTTTTCTTGGAAAGTTGAGATCAAGATGGTCTGGTCCTTTTGAGATAAAAAGAGTATATCCAAATGGATCGGTGGAAATCTATAGTCCAACTACCAAGACGCAATTAAAACTCAATGGAAAAAGATTAAAACCCTTCTTTGAACCTTTTCCTATAAGATGGATTGAGGAAATTGTTTTGGAAGAACCAATTTATCTTCCAACTTAAAAAATTGGAGAAAAGAGGAAGTCAAGCTAATGACTTTAAACAAGCTCTTGTTGGGAGGTAACCCAATAATTTTAATTTCTAACTTAATTTTTATTTTGCAGAATTAAAGAATTTTTCCATTTAATTGGAAGAAAAAAATTTAGGAGCCAAGCACCAAGCCACGGACCATGCATGACCCACGCATGGCCGGCCATGGCTCGGTGGCACTCGGACATGGCCAGGCCACGGCCTGGTCATGACTCGGATATGCCGAGCACCTCACCCGAGCCATGCTGAGACAGACACCAGCCACGCCAAGGCCATGGCTCGGGCAAGCACCGAGCCATGCGGAGGCTAAGACCGCGCCAGCACACAGCATCAGCAGACCCCCACGCGCCAAGCAAGGCCGCTGCCCCGCTCAACCCGCGCACGAGGCAATTGCCTTGGTGTCACGACACCTTCCCTCCTCTCATGCGCGTTCCCTCTTCAATTAGGATTGTGAATCCTAATTAATTTGGATGATGACAACCTTTTCCAAATAGGTAATGGACTCCTAATCCAGGTATGTTTCTTACTTTTTACTCTAATTAAAATGTCTTAGGAATAGAATTTGATCACTATATAAAGGCACCTCTACCTCCTCTTTTATTCATCAAATCACAAGAGCAATACTTGAAATTTCGGTTAAGAGCAAGAGAAGCCATCGATAAGGCCTTGTCGACTTGAGCAAGAGAGTAGTCGACTTAAGCACGTCGATAAGAAGAAAAGTTTTGAAAAAAATTTCGACAAGAGGCCAAGCAAGTCGACGCAACCCTAAGTCAACTAGAAGATTTCGATTTTCCCCTTGCCCTGTTGAAGATGTCGATGATGCTCAACACCATGGATTTTGAGGTTCAATTCAAAAATTTTCGGAACCAACTTTATCAAATTGGATCTGCTTATTTTGGAGAGAAATTTCAAGGATGTGAAATTGAGAAATTGTTATTTTTCACTTCTTTTGGAGCTATTTTGATGACTTTTTACACAGATTTTAGCAAAGCAATTTTGAGCATAGATTTGGAGATTCGAAGTTCGTGTTTGAAGACTCATTGAAGACTTATTTGGAAATTTGAAGACTTTGAAGGATTATTTCAAGGAGCAAGGATTGAAGATTGGAGCTTTAATTGAAGACAAGCCATGGACAAGCCCTTAAGCTTTGGTATTTATGGATATTTTATATGGAAAGATATTCAGCCCATATGAATAATTAATTGGAATTAAAATCCCAATTAAAGACTCCTAAATCCAAGGAAATATCCAAATCCCGTAGATTCCCGATTCTAGTCCTAACAGGAATAGGATTCAGGCGCAGTTTTGGTAGATATATCATAACTTTCTGCTCAGACCTTCAATTGAAGCCCATGACTACTCGTTGGAAAGCTAACTCCGAGAGCTACAACTTTCCTTTGAAGTCCAAGACCCAGTTCTGCCATCTTCAAGCCCGAAAGTGCCGTCAAAGTTCCTGCACGAATTCAGCAAAATTTCAGGATCCTATTTTAACTTGGATTCTACTCTAGGATGACTTTTAATCTAACTTGGACTCCAAGTTAGACCCTAAACCGTCCTAGACTCCTTTCCAAGTTAGGATTGGAATTCCTAGGGTTATTTCCACTATAAATAGGCACCTTAGGTCTAGGTTTTTAGAACACACACACTCATATAGATCTAGAAATTGTATTTGGTAGAATTATTGAAGATTTGGAGGACAAAAGCCTCTGTGCCGCCGCCCCCCTCTTCTTCCATCCATAAGAAAAGTTTCTCTTCTTATTCTTTGGATGCTCCCTCAATTCATGAGTGAGTAATCCTTTTCTTTACTCCAATGTAGAATTTAATTGATCTCTTGACATATATAATGGTGAGATTTTGTGCTTATATATGATAATTGTTAGAGTATTCCTTTGATCTCTGTTTTAATTCTATGTTGCTTGTTTTGATGGATTGAGCCGGCACTTTCTTGATAAATTAAGTTAGCATTAGCTAGATCAAGTCGAGGATTAATAGTCCAGGCTTGGTTGTTTGTAGCAATTGGTTGAGAATTAACCACTCCTTCCAAGGGAGATAAGGGACTTTGAGTGAGAAATTACTCTTTGTGCTTGTATAAATTACAAGTTCTTAATGCTTTGTTGCTTGGTGAATCTTTAAGCCTTAACCGGTAATTGATTTGTTAAGTTAACAATAGGGGTAATTTAAGACTTAACCGGTAATCTTATCTAATTAAGGTAATTTAGGAATTAATTCCGACAAGCTATTCTTCGTTTTCATAATTATTAGATATCAATGATCCATGTTATAATTGTCAAGAGGGATATTAATTCTATGTTGGAGGTTTTTATTAATTGTTTTCTTGATATTCACTGCTTTCTTATCAATTGGTTTCTTTAATTTTCTTGATTTCTTTCATACTTAATTTAATTGTTAGTTAGATTAGGTTTAATTTCACTATAAAAATTCTCTTTAACTTGTTTGTTTGATTTAAGAAAAAGATAAATAACCTATCTCTCTGTGGGTTCGACCCCTACTTGCCCTATCTGCTTTAGTTAGGATTTTGTTTGGGATTTTATTTTTATGATTTGCTGACGACCGATCAAACACCTTCCGACCGGGAAGGACAAAACTGGGAATAAAACATTGAAAACAGCACCTTCCGGTCGGGAAGGGCAAAACTGGAATATTGAAGAAAAACTATTCTTTTGAATCTTGGATATTCGATTTAACCTTGATTAATGCATGGATGAGATGATGCATGCAAAGTGTTGATTTTATCTTTTGGTCAATAAAAAGGGGTTTACTCGAGTAGACCCCCACGAACCTAGGCCAGCCCCCTGGGGATATTCGTGATAGCCATTCGATCTCGGAGCGAAATCCCGAGAGGTTGTGCTCTTGCACCTTTACCCGAAATTTGCCCATCATAGTTAAAAAGACCTTTTTTATGGATTTAGTAGTGGCATGAACAGATAAACTGACAAAAATAAAGATGAAATGCAGATGAACTGACTCAGTCGACTTTGGTCAAAGTCAACTCTTTCGACCGAGCTTCAATCAAGAAAGCTAACTCTAGTTTAAGCATGAAATTAGAACAAGCAAGAAAACAAACCGAGTCCTAATCGGTTGCTAAATCAAGAGCCAAAATTTTATTTCAAATTAATCAAGAGTTCAATCTTTTAATTTAAAGATTTCATTTTTATCACAAATTAATCAAAAAATTTCGCCTTTTAGCTTAAAGATTTTATCATAAGCCAATCACAAGTTTCATCTCTATTTGAAAGTTCAATATTTTAGCTTAAATATTTCCTTTTTATTTACAAATTGCTTAGAAGGTTGAATCTTTTAATCAAAAATCCAATCTTTATTCATAAATTTCTTGAAAGTTTCATCTTTTAATCAAAAACCCAATCTTTATTTACAAATTTCTTAAAAGTTCAGTCTTTTGATTAAAAACCCAATCTTTATTTACAAATTTCTTAAAAGTTTCATCTTTTAATCAAAAACCCAATCTTTATTTACAAATTTCTTAAAAGTTTCATCTTTTAATCAAAAATCCAATCTTTATTTACAAATTTCTTAAAAATTTCATCTTTTAATTAAAAACCCAATCTTTATTTACAAATTTCTTAAAAGTTTAATCTTTTAATCAAAAATCCAATCTTTATTTACAAATTTCATAGAAGTTTCATCTTTTAATTAAAAATCCAATCTTTATTTACAAATTTCTTAGAAGTTTCATCTTTTAATTAAAACCCCAATCTTTATTTACAAATTTCTTAAAAGTTTCATCTTTTAATTAAAAACCCAATCTTTATTTACAAATTTCTTAAAAGTTTCATCTTTTAATTAAAAACCCAATCTTTATTTACAAATTTCTTAAAAGTTTCATCTTTTAATTAAAAAACCAATCTTTATTCACTAAGGTGACATTTTTATTTACAAATTGCCTCAAAATTTCACCTTTTAACATAAAGATTATATTTTTATTATACCACACTTATCAAAATCCCAATTTTTGACTAAAGATTTAATTTTTATTGTAAAATCAATCTGTAGAGGATCAAATTGAACAATCCTATAAGCCACAGGGATCCCATCGAATCAATCAATAAATTTGAGGACACATTTAAACAATCCAACAATATTTATGCTTTATGTGAAGTAAATTACAAATTATTGGACTTAATTGACTGAAAACATAACTTATTAAATTAAAGAGAGTTAGAAAACCCTACCTCTCTAACCTAGCCGCACCCTCTTCTTCTCCTTCCCCTCTATTCTTCTCTTCCGCACCTCCCTATCTCAAGCCAACTCAGCGCCGCCGAGACCTCTATACCACCAACCACCGTCGACACCACAACAACCCAAAGACTACCCCTTTTTCTTCGATGAAACGAGATCTAGAGCCTAAGTCAAGCGAAACTTTTACAAAACGATCACCCACGCTTCTCGACCCGCCATTTTTTTTAAAGAAAAGTCTCAAGAAAAAAACAAGCAGAGGACTCCTGACTCCCTTCATGGCCTAGGACGTGATCCCAAGCTAGGTGAGTCTCTTAATGAAGCCTTTCCTCTGCGTTCTTTTTTTAGTTTAAAAAAAAAGCAGGAGCAAAGGATGAACCCTAATTTTTGAATACACCGATTTCTCTTTTTTCCAAAAAAAAACCTCTCAATTTTTGCCAAGAAAAAGAAACCAGAGAAAAAAACCCCCCTCTGTTGGAAGAAAAAGAGGCTTATATATTGCAATCCAATTTCATCCCCACCGTAGATGAATTTTTATCCAACAGTCCTCAAATTTCAGCTTTTGTGTAAATCCCTTTTAATTCCTAAATTTGTCTGTTGTTGCAGATGAAGACGCTAAAGGCACAAGCAGCAATTTCTAAAGGTGAGCTAGAGTAGTTCGTACTGCCCTCAGCAATTTATTTGCTATTTTTGTTTCTTTTTGAATTTCACGTGACCTTCCTGATTTATTTATTTTGCAGTGTCTCTCTTTTGCTTCCTAGATGCTGAGGTGGCTAATGAGACAGGCTCTAGGTCTTTTGGGACCAATCAGGGGATGACACATCGGCAAGGGCCTTGTGTTGACCTTTCTCCAGTTGGCTTGGCTCGGGATAACCCGGTAAGCTGGCTTCCTATTTGGCCACATCTTATTGTAATTGCCCCAGTTTCAAATGACTTTATTGTTGCGGATGGGAGCTTACTTGCCAGATCATGCCATGCCTTATGGGTAATCTAAATGATGCAATGGTATTGACAATACGTGTATATGTGTATGTATGTGTTGAAGTTAGGTGCCAACTGCTTTGTGGTATAATGCATGAACTAGTAACTGTATGCGGGATCATGTCTTCCTGAAAATGTAGCTTTAGTGTTTATTAAGCATGTAATTCGCAAGGGCTGTCAATGCAATGTGCCAGTGTAGGTACTGCTGTATCTTGTTTGTTATGACTGAGATGTTTTCAATTTGCCTTGGCCTGTCATGTTTGTGCACTGTAATTGATCTATCAAACTGTTGGTTTTTTTTTGTAACAAACTGAAATTGATGAATGTTACAAGTGCCTTAGTTCCCTTGTTTATTATGCACGTGGCTGTTTTTTCATTTTCATGCTCACACAAGATGATGGGAGGTTGAAATGGCATGTGTTTGCTGTAGTGAATGCAGCATTTTTGATTCTGAAGGATTGAAACCAAACCATTTGAATGTGTGTAGGTGTAGCTAGATATCAGCGCTAAGAGCTCCCATCATCTGCATAGGCTAAAGAATTTGCTCGCTCGGTGCTTAATGCAGAAACTTGCACCAAAACCTGGAGCCAGAGGATCACAAGTAGAAGAACTAAGAAGAGCTTCATATGTTCTTTTTAATGGCGGCTATCTTGCAAGCTCTAGACCTTGTAAAAGAATGAAGTTACCAATGAAATCTGCTGTACAAATTTTCCGTTGCCTTTTGCCAATTATTGTTAGTTAGATTTTTTGAGTTTTAAGTGAACTAGAAACTGGATTGAGCAAGAAGCGTGGGCACCTTCTTATTTTTGTGAAATTTTGCCTGAAAAATGATGAACCAAAGGTGGCCCAAATGGAGTGGATCAGAAAATTGACCCATTATTATCCAAAAATAAATTGCAAACCTAAAGATTGAAAAGAAGAAAATTCGAAGTCTGTTAAGAGTAACTCAAAAAGGGAAAATAAGCTTAGGAAGAAAATGGAGACCTTAAAAGGAGATTAAGACTAATAACAAAGGCATGGGGAAACTTGCAAAATGGTGATCCTAATTGGGGAAGTTGGGCATTTGGACAATAAGGAAGGGATTTGGTCCAATAAGACAAGCCCGAAACGTAATGGAAAAGCCCACAACAAAATGGGCCAATTTAGAGGAAAGAAAGCTAAAATGTCCTTCAAAATAGTTCTTCTTTTTTTTTGAACTTCCTCCATTTTTTTGTTTGTTTATTATTTATTTTACCTTATCATTATTATTTTGCATATATTTTTTCGGATATTAATCTTGAAATACAATGCAAATTACCCACGTTTATATGCCAAAATGAACATACTAATAAAGAATTGAACGTGACTGAAATGCCCCTCGTGAAGCAAAAATGACCAAAATGCCCCTAGGTGACTTTTAATGCAGATTGAGGAGCAATTCAGTTTAATTTAAAGGATACGGGCGAAATTAGGGTGTCTACAGCTGCCCCTCTTTGCGTGCTTTCTAACCGACGAGAAGTATACAAAATAGTAGTTTGTATACTTTCTGAGAATTAGGAAGTGCGCAAAGACGTAGACACCCGCTTATCGCTGAGAAACTAAGAAAGAGACCCATCTGTCGTTGATTATTGATGCCGAAACGGAAGGTGACCAATCCAAGGTCGTTACTTTGAGAAACTTCTGAATAATCCTGTTTGAAAGCTTTAATGATACTAAGCAAAATGATGTGATGTTTATGGGAATGCATGTATGCTAAGATGCTTTTATTCCTGCCATGATGTCAAATGATGTTTGTGCATCCTGAAATGTATTATTTAGTCATTGATTAAGTTTTCCATCTTCTGAATCATCCATGTTGTCGATCTAACTATCCAGTAAGTACCTCTAACTGTCTTGGACATTTATTCTTCCAACTCATTTGCCTCGGTCCAACATTCTCTCCTCTAACAACCTCGTAGACTATCGTCCCATTGGCTTTTTGACAAGTCATCTTGCCTTTTCATGGTGTTTCCTTTTGACAACTTTGCCCCCTTTCGATATTTGCCCCGTTACTGCCTTTGTTCTTTACTTGTCATTCCCGGTTGCTTTTTAAGAGGTAATCGGCCTTATGCTTGTTTTAAAATATGTAACTTCGTCTTACCGTTTATCACTAGCGATGAAATGCAATGCAAAAGGGAAGTTCGATACTTTTTATTAAATACTGAAATATATACATGAAGATAAGTAGATAAGAAAAATAGATAGCAAAGAACATCTTAGCTATTAAAAGAAAATCTGAAACAAAAGACAATTTTGATAAGACAACACCTCGTAATGATGAATACTCTGACGACGAAATATTGATGGTGCCAAGGGTCTGGGACAGACCTATTGTACTAACGTCGGTTGACTCAGTCTAGATCATAGCCTCACCCTTTTGACCTTAAGAGATAGTCCGACATTCATCCATTACCAACCTACAGCTCCCCTTTTGCTTGAGTCGCCCTTTACGGGTTTTCAACCCAAGTCTCCTTTTCCATCCTTCACTTAAGCCGCCCTTTTCGGGTTTTCAACTTAAGTGATCCCCAATGGGTCCAAGCTGCCCTCTGCGGGTTTTCAACTTGGACTCCTCCTTTTATTTATTTCTCTTTTTCCAACCTCTTGCTTTTTAGGCTAAGTTTTTTTTTCCTCAGGCATAGTACTTCTTTACTGCATCTGAATTGATGAGAGCTGGGAAGACTTCAACATCCATTTCTTGTAAGATGAGAGCTCCTCTAGAGAAAGCCATTTTAACCACATAAGGACCAACCCAATTCAGCGTCCATTTGCCCCTCGGGTCACGCTGATCAGGGAGAATCCTTTTCAGCACCAAATCCCCTTCCTTAAATTCTCTTGGGCGAACTTTCTTGTTGTATGCCCTTTCCATTCTTTTCTGATACAATTGACCATGGCAAATTGCGATGAGTCTTTTCAAATCAATCAGATTCAGTTGCTCATATCTTTCTTGCACCCATTCTTCCTCTTCCAACTTCACTTCTCTGAGTACTCTCAACGAGGGGATTTCCACTTCGATTAGTACTACTGCCTCCATCCCATAGACTAACGAGTATGGAGTTGCCCCAGTCGATGTTCTAACACAAGTTCGGTATGCATGGAGAGCGAATGGTAACTTGTCATGCCAGTCTCGATAGGTCACTGTCATCTTCTCAATGATCTTCTTAATATTCTTATTGGCTGCTTCGACTGCACCATTCATCTTAGGTCGGTATGTAGTTGAGTTGCTATGAATGATCTTGTACTGTTTGCATGTCTCCTCTATCAGTCCCCGATTCAAGTTAGATGCATTATCGGTAATGATTCTTTCTGGCAGTTCATACCTGCAGATGATCTCTTTCTTGATAAATCGAGTAACTACAGTCTGAGTGACACTTGAATAAGAAGCCGCCTCAACCCACTTAGTGAAGTAGTCAATGGCTACCAAGATGAACCGATGGCCATTCGAAGCCTTAGGGTGAATGGCCCCAATAACATCTATGCCCCACATGGAAAAGGGCCGAGGAGAAGACATGACATGCAAAGGATTCGGAGGAACATGTATGTGATCTCCGTATACCTGACATTTATGGCACTTTCTCACATACTTGATGCAATCTGTCTCCAAGGTTAACCAGAAATACCCAGCTCTCATAATCTGTCGGGCCATTTTATGTCCACTAGCGTGGCTGCCGCATGAACCACTATGAACTTCCTCCACAATCTTTCTTGCCTCAGCTGCATCTACACATCTCATCAATGACAAATCCCGACCCTTCTTATACAAGGTTTCAGCGCTCAAGAGGTACCCTTGCGCCATTTTCCTGATCATTCTCTTATCATTTTCCGTGGCATGCTCCGGGTACTTTTGATTTTTAAGGTACTGGAGGATATCAAAATACCAAGGATTCTCGTCCACCTCATCTTCTACACTCATGACATGTGCCGGGGAATCTTTCATTTGAACTCGTATCGGCTGAATTTTCGTGTCTATCCCCACTTTGAACATGGACGACAGAGTTGCTAAAGCATCAACTATCTGGTTATCCTCTCTTGGCAAATAACGAAATGAAATGCTTTCAAATGGTTTGATCAGCTTTACTACATGATCTTTGTACAACACCATTTTGGAATCTCGGGTTTGCCATTCCCCTTTCATCTGATAAATTACAAGCGCTGAGTCCTCATATACTTCCAGTTCCGTCACATTCCTTTCTAAAGCCAATTCGATTCCTAGAATACAGGCTTCGTATTCGGTCACATTATTAGTTGCATAAAATCCCAACCTGGCTGTAGCAGGAAAATAGTCACCGCTTGGGGAGATCAACACTGCCCCGATGCCCTGCCCTGACAAATTTGAGGCACCATCAAAGTATACTTTCCATTTCTCGTTTGCCTTCTCATCCTCTTCTACCTGAGCAACTGACATTAAATCTTCATCAGGGAAATCAAATTTCATTGGCTCATAATCTTCACTTGCCCGATCCGCCAGGAAATCAGCAATGGTGCTTCCTTTAATGGCTTTCTATGAGACATACACTATGTCATACTCTGACAGAAGGACTTGCCATCTTGCTATCCGTCCTAACAACCCTGGCTTCTCAAATACGTATCTGATCGGGTCTAATTTAGACACTAGCCAAGTAGTGTGATACAACATGTACTGCCTTAAACGGTGTGCGGCTCATGCCAGCGTGCAACACATTTTTTCCAATGATGAATACCTGATCTCATAATCTGTGAACTTCTTGCTTAAATAGTAGATGGCGTGTTCTTTCTTTCTTGTATCATCTTGCTGTGCCAACACGCATCCCATAGAATTCTCAAACACCGACAAGTATACGATCACAGGCCTTCCTTTTACAGGCGGAACTAACACCGGGGGATTTACCAAGTAATTCTTGATTTTCTCAAAAGCTACTTGACATTCTTCGTCCCATTCTCCGGGATTCTTTTTCTTGAGCAACTTGAATATCGGGTCACACTTCGCGGTCATCTGTGAAATGAACCGTCCTATATAGTTCAAGCGCCCCAAAAACCCTCTCACTTCCTTTTGAGTCTTAGGCGATGGCAAGTTCTGGATGGCTTTGATTTTATCTGAGTCCACCTCTATTCCTTTTTCACTAACCACAAACCCAATAATTTTCCCGATGTAGCTCTGAAAGTGCATTTGTTAGGATTTAAGTTAAGCTGGAATTCCCTCAGCCTCACAAAAAGCTTTCTCAAGTTTATGATATGCTCCTTAGGTGACCTAGCCTTTGCAATCATATTGTCCACATATACTTCTATCTCTTTGTGCATTATGTCATGGAAAAGTGTCACCATGGCCCTCTAATAGGTTGCCCCAGCATTCTTTAACCTGAATGGCATGACTTTGTAACAAAAGACTCCCCAAGCCGTAACAAAGGTTGTCTTCTCCATGTCCTCTGGTGCCATTTTAATCTGATTATAGCCCGAAAATCCATCCATGAAAGAAAATATAGAATACCCGGCAGTGTTGTCTACCAAAATATCTATATGTGGCAATGGGAAGTTGTCTTTAGGACTGGCTCGGTTCAAATCCCTGTAGTCCACACACATTCTTACCTTTCTATCTTTCTTCGGTACTGGGACTATGTTTGCCTGCCATTCCGGGTATTTTGCCTCTTGCAAGAATCCGACATTAAACTGCTTATCTACTTCCTCTTTTATCTTGAGTAGCATATCTGGTTTCATTCTTCTCAACTTCTGTTGTACTAGCTTACTATTTGGCCTAATGGGCAGTCGATGAACAACTATTTCTGGATCGAGACCTGGCATATCCTGATAAGACCATGCAAACACATCCGAAAACTCCCTCAACAAATATACCAACTCTTGTCTATCCTCTTCTGACAGTGTAGTACCAATTTTTACTTCCCTCGAATCTTCCTCTGTCCCCAAATTTATCTACTCTGTGGATTCTTTGTGAGGTAAAATCTGTTTCTCCTCTTGTTCGACTAATCTCAAAAGGTCTGAGGGTTCTGGTCCTCAGTGTCTTCATCGTCTAGCTTATCAGCACAGACAGACCTGCCAAAATAGAACCCAGGCTCATCTAGAGCGTCTTTGCATTCATCATCACATGGCCTAAGAAGAAGATTAAAGAGAATATATATACATGGAAGAAGAAAAGATAAATAATACCAAAAGATTGTGAGATGAATGATAAAAAGAAAGAGATGATGTGACTCTGAATATGGATTGAACATATGCATTGTATTTCATTATTGGTGATAAAAAGCGAGACACTTGGATAGTTCAAACAAGCATAAGATCAGTCTTTAATTGAATTTAAAACAACTCTAAGTATTCTTGGAAACCACCATTAAGACAAGTCCATTACATTTCCAAATTAGACATCAAGACAGCACAATCATAAGCTTCCCAGTTGTCCAACTCTTCTCCTGGAGCCATTAGGTAGACCCAGGGGTGAGACTCGGGTTCCTCCTCGGTCACTGCATTGATGGCAAGTCCTTTCATCTTCTGATCCATCTCTTCTTCTTCCTGACCCTGCTGGTCCTCATTCTCACCATCCCATCTGGAAGGCTTGAAATTCTGATATGGAGCCCGCGCATCAATTTTCTGTCCCTCAGTAGTGGTTTTACCCATTCTCTCAGCTTTCCTCTGTTTCCTTGCCTCAACCACTATCTTACGATCTTCAGCGGTGGCTTCAAACCCCAAACCGAACCCCATATTCTGTTTGCAGTCTGCCGGAGCTTCTTTCATTCCTTGGGCGTACTTTCCCAACCCTTGCCCCTCTCTCCATCCTTGTTTCTTCAGCATCTGGACAGACATTACTGATGGTCCCGGGGGAACCAGAACCTCATCCACCTCGAAGGCTCTAAAAGCACATTCATAAGACTCCTCTGAAGCTTCCACATAAGGGGTAGCACAAGTGTGGGCGACTAGCATGTCTTTCTGCCCCTTTATCATCACAAGTTTCTCAGGAGTTCTGAACTTGACCCTTTGATGCAGAGAAGAAGGGACTGCCCCAGCCATGTGGATTGATTGAGCTAAAAAAGACCCTATTTTTATAGCTATTTTACTATGTTTTTAGACCCATTTATGCTTAATTATATACTATTTTATTAATATTTGTGTTTTTAGTCTTTAAGTGATGTGAAAATGAGAAATTGTTATTTTTCACTATTTTTGGAGCTATTTTGATGACTTTTTACACAAATTTGAGCAAAGCAATTTTGAGCATAAATTTGGAGATTCGAAGTTCGTGTTTGAAGACCATTTGAAGATAATTTGAAGACTTGAAGACTTTGAAGATTTATTTCAAGAGGAAGAATTGAAGAATTGGAGCTTTAATTGAAGACAAGCCATGGACAAGCCCTCAAGCTTTGGTATTTATGGATAATTTATATGGGAAAATACTCAACCCATATAAAATATTAATTGGAATTAAAATCCCAATTAATGACTCCTAAATCCAAGGAAACACCAAAATCCCGTAGATTCCCAATTCTAGTCCTAACATGATTAGGATTCAGGAGCAGTTTTGGTAGAAAATTCATAACTTTCTGCTCAGACCTCCGTTTGACACCCATGAGTACTCGTTGGAAAGCTAACTCCGAGATCTACAACTTTTCTTTGAAGTCCAAGACCCAGTTCTGCCGTTTTCAAGTCCGAAAATGCCGTTGAAGTTTCTGCACGAATTCAGCAAAAATTCAGGATCCTATTTTAACTTGGATTCTACTCTAGGATGACTTTTAATCCAACTTAGAGTCCAAGTTAGACCCTAAAACCGGCCTAGACTCCTTTCCAAGTTAGGATTGGAATTCTAATGGTTAGTTCCACTATAAATAGGCACCTCCTCTATCACAAATCACACACCAATTCACATAATTCTCTTTAGATTTATTGTCTAGTTTTTCTTCTAGTTTTTAGGCAAAGGGTGCCGCCACCCCCTATAGCCATAGGGAGGTGCGGCATACCTAGGATATTCAAGAGGAGATTTCGCCCCTTATAGTTCTGTAAGTTATTTTCCCGAATCCATGGGTAGCTAAATTCTTAATACTTCTGATCCTTTGGTGAATTCAATCAATTAAATATGGTGAGATTTCTGTTCTTATAATTTGGTATTTTATTCTTGATAGATAGCATGTTAAACTCTGTTATAATTCTACAATCTTGATCTTTATTGATTTATGTGGCCAGTAAAGAGGTAATTTGAGAGATTGTTGGCTAGATCAAATAGCGGATTGACGTTCATGTTTGATTGTATGTAGCAAGTTAGCTGCGCTTGACGGCGGGTTAATTGGGTTTGCATGCCAGTGATCAGATTTATCTGGTTGTTGTATGGTTTTATTTATTAAGCATGTGTGAAAGAATTAATAAAACTTAATGCTTTGAATCCTAGCAAATCTTTAAGGCTTTGCGGCTAATTGATTAGTTAGGAGGAAAAAGGGGTAATTTAAGGCTTGACGGCTAATCTTACCTAAATAGCATGTTAGGGTTTTCCCTAGGTCAGTTATCATATTGAATTTAACATTGAATTTATCTTTTAAATCAAGGACCCATAATTAATTTGATTGTTTTCTACCATTGGTGAAGAAGTATATCCTTAATTATTGTTTTCTTTCTTATCTGCTATAGACTTAGATTTAATTTACTTTGTTTTGTTTTCTAGTTTAATTGTTTTCTGTTTAATTGTTTTCTGTCAACCTCTGTTTTCTGTGTTGTTTTTGAGAGATTTTAAGGACTAAATTTTCAGATAAAATCTATAACTCTTCTCTGTGGGATCGACCCCTACTTGCCCTATCTACTTAGTTAGGAGTTTGTTGGGATTTTATTTTTATGATTGTTAACGACCGATCATGGATCCATGGTCTCCCTAGTAAGCATGAGTAAGAGGGATCAATATCTAGCACTTGGAACAGCAGATTAAATGGAACTGAACCTATTTCGAAAGGAATCTCAATTTCACCGATAACACCCCTTTTAATTCCATCAAATGCACGGACGACCATATGGTTTGTCCGGATATAGGTTTGTTCCATAGGAAGAGCTCTCAACGTATTCAGGGGCATAATGTTCAATGCAGAGCCATTATCTATGAGCACGCCTCCCATCCCCATGTTTTTGCACCTCACTGCAATGTGTGATGCTCTTATACCCCGTTTTCCTCCTTCCGGAATCTCATCATCAGAAAACGTGATGAAACCATCTGCTGCAATATTCCCGGCTAAATGATCCAGATCATTAACCGAGATGCTTTGTGGTACATATGCTTGGCTTAACACTTTTGATCGAGTCGTTGAGCAATCACAAGATAAATCCCCACAAAACTTAACTAAATAGCTAGGGTAAGTAGGGGTCGAATCCACAGAGAGAGAGAGGATAACTTCTTTACTAATCTATTGTGTTTAAAATAAGGAGTTTGAAAATTGAGATTAAGTAATCTAAATTAATACTAACAAAACAAACTAGAAGCAAAATAAATCAAGTAACAAACTATATAAAACAAGCCTCCAATATAGAATCAATTTCTCTCTTGACTAGATTGATATGGATCATTGACACAAATCATGAATTCGATATCAATTGCCAATCAATTAAGCATCATAAATTATTCCAAAGTAGTATATATCCTAAGACGTAGGCTTCAACTTTCCTTAGAATAAAATAACCTTCCTAATATCTTAAACAACTCCACTTGAATAATTGGTATAGGAACAAACGTAATGCTAATTCCAACATGCTAATAAGATTAATCCGCATCTCGCTAAAACTAACCTTTAATATTTTGATCCGGGTTCCAGCCCTTCCTAGAATAAGCATTAAGATTATTCTTTTCCACATGCATGATAAATCAATACCAAACTCATTTACATCTATTACCATCTCGGCCTATAGATTTCAACAAGGTTTGATAATCCCATTGAACCTAGGACTCCTATAATTGACAATTGTTACTTGGACCAATATTAGCTTGACTCAAGCCAACTTGAATCTAACATTAGCATTCATAAATCTCAAGATAAGTAGGTCTCCAAATCAATCAAAATATGAACACATAAGATGAAGTATAGGGATAAGAAACATATTCAAATAGAAAATCAAATTATAAAGAACAAAAGTCTCCCCATAAATAATAAGTCCAGAGATCAATAAGATCCTACATTGGAGAAATAAAAGATTAGCTACTCATGAATTGAGTAGCCATCAAAAGAAAAAGGAATAGAAAAACCTAGGAAGATAGAAGCTGGCCGGCGGCTCTCCTTGCTCTCCAAATTCGTCTAACCCCCTTTCTAGAGAGAAAAGATGTCTATTTATACTAGAGACTTAGGGCAAACTTAACCTAGGACAAAATAGACTTTTAAGCTCATTAAACCCTCTCCAATTGAGTGGAATTTCGTCCTCCAGGTCTGGGCTATCTCCAAATACCGAAATTAGGTTAATCATATCAACTTGGGCTTGAATTCATGAGCTTTTCTAAGTCCAGTACGTCTACAGAAACTTCAGGGGCATTTTCGTCCACGATAACGGCAAAACTGGGTCTCGACCGAAACACGAAAGTTGTAGCTCTCAGAGTTAGCTTTCCAACGAATATTCATACGCCTCATTTGAAGTTCTGGATCAAAAGTTATGGCTGTTTTCCCGAACTGACTCCAAATCTGAAAAGAAAGGAAGAAGCTTCAGCATGAAGACACCCACAAGTGGCTGATGGCGCGCGTTGACAAAGGCCCCGACTCGCGCTGGGCGCCCACCTGGTTGGCCTGAGCACTCAAGTCGTAAGCCTGATCACCCATGTCTTCCTGGTGGCTCGACATGTCTTCTTGCAACTTTGCTTTGGAACTTTGGAGCTTTCAACTTTATGACTTCAATTGGCATAAAATTGACTCCATAGATTCTTCATTCACGAACACGAGATCTCCAATTTCTTCCAAGAAAATCCATGAAAAACCTTTGTGCTAAAAATCAACCAAAATAGCTCCAAAAAGTGCCTAAATCAACATATTTGCATATTCTACCTCTTCAACACCTACAATCACAAATGTAAGCATTATAGGGTAAAATCTAACACAAATACATTGAAAAGCATAGGAAAATGACCATAAAAACATGCATCATTTTGGTCTGATCATATTTCATCAAAGCATTTCTGTGACCCTCGGAATTCATGAGCAAACTCAGGATGGAAATCCTGGCTGGAATCTTGTTCAGGGCATCAATCACACTATATTCACTGTACTTAATGATTTTCAAGAACTCCCCTGCTTCAAAATCTGAAACCGGTTTGGCCACCACCGCTTCATTCTGAGTGCTCGGGGCCTGACCCTTCTCCACCATTTCCTTTACTGGAGTGTCTATTTTCTCATGTGCGACACGACTCATCTCTAGTGACTATATGCTTCCACTACGAGTCATTCCTCCAACTCCTGTGACATTCGCTAAGCTTCCTTCCCCTTGTGAGCTTGAATAACTGCATTCATACTTCCAGGGCACTTGATGACTATCCTTATAAGGGAAAGGTTGGGGTGGTGTCACAATCAAAGATGCCACTGGTGACTTTTCCAGGTGTGGTGGAAGTACCGTTGGTGGTTTAGGAACAAAAGGTTGAGGTGGTGGGACTAATGGTTGTATAGGAACGAATGGTTGGATCTTTGGTGGGCTGGGAACGAAAGGCTGATTCTGCTCTTTAACGATCACATTTGCTTCCCTTACTAACTTCCCCACATAAAACTCAATTTGATGTTCATCCATTAGCCTTTGCATTTTCTCTGTAAATTCTGGGCACTGACGGATCCCGTGAACCAGACCATGATAAGGACAAACTTCCTCAGCATCCCCTTCTCTAAATTCCCCGGCTTCAATCATCTCCGCCTTTGTCAAAGCTTTACACACTGTACTGAAAGGTGTGATGACTTCAGAGACCCTTTTATTCACAACTTCTTCCTCTCCAATCATAGTTACTTGGGCTCCACCTTGATTCTAGGCTTGGGTCCTCGGAGCAGTGTTTCCAAAACTCAACTTCCCACTCCGAACTAAGTCTTGGACAACATACTTTAGCTTCATGCAATTTTCAGTCGCATGCCCCTCAGTTCCAGAGTGGTAATCACAGTGCGCATTGACGTCGTACCACCTATAACGGCGTTCCAGCGGCACTGGTTGAGCGAATGGCAACCTCTCCAATAATTGCTGTTGCAATAACTGATGCAGCAACTCAGTGTAAGTATAAGGAATTGGATCTATAGGAACCTTTTCTTTAACTGGACCATTAGCCCCTGATGAAACAACTTGAGTGAGTGGTTGTGTGGATCTAGAAGTTGCAGGGCTGGGATATGGAGGTCTTGGTTGGAAGGGAGCTCCCCCTGTTGCATTCACGCTTCCCGGGTATTGGTAAGGATAAGGGTTTTGCTGAGGGGGTGTGTAGTATCCATAGGGCTGATACTAGTAAGCATAATTTTGAGGTGGTCGTGGGTAATATTGTTGCCCTTTGTTTCTTGGTCTGAAACTACTTTGCTCAACTTCATGAACTTCCCCTTCCTTCCTCCTCTGATATGCCGGGCCTTTCTTTTCAGCTTCCCCGAAGACTCCGCTTCTAACCCCGGCTTCATAGGCTTCTCCTGCCACAATTAATCTAGTGAATGAGTCGGTTGCTGCCTGGTACAACTCTAGGTAATACTCCTTCGGCAATGTCTGTAGAAATTTGGAGCCTATTTCTGAATCCTTCATATATGGGTCTACTTCCAAGGCCATGTCCTTGAATCGCTGGCCATACTCTTTAATGGTCTCACCCGGCTTCCTCCTCATGCTCAACAGTGTTTCACGAGAAGGAGCCAATTCATCAATGTACTTGTATTGTGCTATAAAAGCATTGGCCATGTCATTCCACGTCTTGATCTGACTGGGATCCAATCTGTTGTACCACTTAAAAGACGAACCCGTAAGACTTCTTTGGAAATAATGCATGAGCATATCATCTGAACTGTAAGGTTGCATCTAGCGCACGTATGTGTTAACGTGGTCCTCCGAAGATCTGGTACCATCAAACTTTTCCAACTCTGAGACTTTGAATTTGTGCGGTAGCACCAGGTCCGTCACTAAGGACACCTTATCTACCCCTTTGAAGTACGCATGGTGGCCGCTTAACCCTTTGAGCTTCTCTTCCATTCGGTCCCATAGTTTCTGAGTGGATTCCTCAATCAACCTTTTAGGATCATCTTCCATTTTCAACCCTGCAGACATTGTGGGGACTCCTTCCAATCCACTCACATGCATCGTATTTGCCCCCCAAGAGGGTGGAAGGACCGTAGGTGGAGACGGCTCGAAAATTGTTGATGACATATTGGGGTGCACATGATTGCCTAGAGGGATAGGCAAGTTGATCTGTCCTGCTGAAGGGATCGACAAACTGGCTTGCACTGTGCTTCCGGTTACCCCTGCAGATGGCACATTTTCCGTCTCAGTAGCTTGCCCTTCACTGTTGGCTGCCCTGGAACTCCCTGGTATTGTACTAGACATCGCAACCATTATCTCCATCATACGCTCAATCTTAGCGTTTGTTGCTTCCTTCCTACGTCGAGCTTTTTCATCCCGGCGCCTTGCTTCTTCATCCCGGCGCACTATTTCCTCCCTTAGCCGTTGAATCTCTGCATTATGGTCTTCCATCCTTCTGGCGTTTGACCTAGTATTGTAATGCTGAGTTTGCTGGTATTCTTTCCTTGGTGGTGCTATTTTGATACCTTTATTATTAAAATCTTTTAATTAGAAACCAGAATAAAAAATCTTTTATTAGTGCATGTGGATGAATGAATGCCCCGAAAGTAAATGATTTGTAAAATTTCCCCACCCTCATGGGAAAGCTTTACAAATTCTGCCTTTCGTATCCAGAACTTTGATTGCCTGGCCCCCCTTGGCATACCAAAGTTCCTTCGCACTGCAATATGAATCATGTAATGCCATGAGATAAAAATGACGCCTGTGTCATGTAATGCGATGCAAAAGTTGCCATATAATATTGGAAACAAAAGTACTTGGATTAAACAAAGTTTAGTACACCACGACATCCAAACTTATTTACATCACCAGACATTATTCTGTAACTACCAATTATCTATTTGTCCGATACATCATCAAATTCACTTGCCGACCGTTCTTGCCGCTTGCGCCTATCAAAATTTTCATTCAGGTATATGTCCTTGTAGGCATTGATGAAAGTTCCGAAAAGATGAATCACCTTCTCCAAACACTCTAGGATCTCATGTTCCCCTACTTCTTTGAGCATCCTTCGATCGCAAACCCTCTGAAGCTCGCTCTTGATTTTCTTAGCCTTCGCCACTCCTGCCCAGACGTATTCTTGCAACTCTAACAACTGACTAGTGGGAGTGTGATAACCATCTTCCCACTTGTAGAGTTTATATCGGGTGAAGAACCATGTACGCTGTACTTCTTCCACTTCAGCTTTGTACACCAGATATTCCGACTCAAGATTTTCGAAATCGGCCTGACGTGTTTCTGCCAGTTCCCCCAAGCGAATAATCTCAGCATTTAAGTTTTGGATCTGAACTTCTTGGGCGGCATTCCTTAACACTGATTGCACTTCGCGCTCAGTTGTCTTTTCTCTTTCCGCTATAACTTGAGCTGTCAAGGTGGCGATCCTCTGATTGGCGCTAGCAAGCTGTGCCTCCTTTTCATTGAGGACTCTAATTTCTTCATTTTGGCGTCGGACTAAGGAAGCCAAGTTGTTGCTAAAATCCCATTCTTCCTCAAATTCTCTTCTAAGGCTCTGATATCTGCTTTCTATCTCCCCGTTTTCCTGTTCAAGTGCAGCGTGCTCGGAGTTTCCCACAACAACTGCAACTTCCCTTCTTTTCAGCTCGATTGCTCTCTCCCGGAATATGTCCCTTGATTGGCCAATCCTCCTATTCTGGCTCCGGCAGAAGTCTGCCCTGTCTGTCTCATCATGAAGCTTCTGTTCAACCTCGGTGTTCCTCTTTTGGATTCGCTCTAATTCCTCACGCAATCCACCCATATCTTTCTCCATCCTTTTCCGCTTCTTTTCCCATTCATCTTTCTCAGAACTGTATTTCTCTTCTAATTCTCGAAGCACCTTTTCTTCTCGAAGTCTCTGATTTTCGTACTTCAGCCTCACTATCTCATCTTCATTATCGGCTCCTAGCTTGTAATTTGGGACTCTCTTCGGAAGAGGTAAAATCCTGTTCTCGACCTTTTCCTTATGCCAAGCCCTGTATTCTTTTGATGGGAGGATTTCATACTTTCTGCTTTCCGATACATCCTCCCACTTTGAATCCTTCCACTTCTTGGCCAAGCACCGAGCTTTGGTGATTGCTTCCTCCCCCACGTGTTCGATATCCACGCTGTTTAATCCCTGCACTGGAGGTATGAACTGCTCTGACCCATACTGTCGCTGAACTAGCAAAGGTGCGTAGGTGGTTGTCCCAAATGGTCCCATCAATAACATCCAAGTCTCTCCCCCACATGACATAACGGGTTGGGACACCGACATCCAATTCGGCACCCAATCCACCATCAGATGCTTTAATGAACCGAACCATTCTTTCCACTCTTCCATACTCTTTTCTTGCAGCTCCAACTTTGTACTCTCAATTATGAGGTCGCCTCCCGGGATGGATCCTAAAGTGAACACCCTTTTTACAGTGCGGATGTGCCTCTTCATCCAAATGCATAACAACTGCGCACACCCCTGGAATCTACCCTTCCCCTAGAGCCTACAGAAATTCAAAGATCGTATGGTTTCTGCCAGTATTGTAAGTGCAATTTCGAACCCAAATTCTTTCTGATCGAACACATCCACCAACACCTCGTCCACATATCCTAAAGCTGACGGAAAGAGAACTAATCCGTAAATTAGGAGTGCCATTAGCTTGTGCCCCCTCTCATCCTTGATATGCTCTCTTGCTTTGCCTAGAAGATACCTAGCCGATATGCCCTTAGTCTTGTCACTCAACTTCTTTATCTCCTTCTTAATTTCTGCAAACTTCTCCCCAATGATGGCTGGCAGTTTCTTGTGTGGTTGATAGTCATAACTTCTCCAATAGACCTTGCGAGTAATCGGCTTCCCAGGAAAAAGCAGTGCACTATACTCTTCAGCAGTGGGAGTCATGTCCACTTCATTAAATACGAAACACATGTACGCTGGATCCCACCAATGGATCATGGCTTTCAACATCACATGGTCTACACCCACTCTAAGCAAAGACCCTATCAGCCCATACTTCTTTTGGAACCTCTGTTTATCTAGCAATTCTCCCCACAGTTTGACCAACTCCCTCAAATCATTCTGCCTAGTGTCCATACTTCTCCCCAATTATTAAGAATTTAGCTACTCATGGATTTTCCTAAATTCATGAGAGGCTTAAAAAAACATACAAGACCTTGGAGGGGGTGAAATCTCCTTGCAAAATAACCTAGGTATGCCGCACCTCCCTATGGCTAGAGAGGGTGGCGGCACCCTTGCCTAAAAACTAGAAGAAAACTAGAAAATCTAAAACTAATTGGTATGTGAAGGTATGTGATTTGTGTTACAGGGGGTGGCTATTTATAGTGGAAATAACCCTAGGAAATCCAATTTTAAGTAAGAAAGGGGTCTAGGAAGGTTTAGAGGCTAACTTAGACTCCACGTTAGCTTTAAAGTCTTCCTAGAACCAAAATCCTAGTCAAAATAGGATCCTGAAAAATCCTGGATTCGTGCAGGGACTTCGATGACATTTTTCGGCTTGAAAGTGTCAGAACTGGGTCTTGGACTTCAAAGGAAAGTTGTAGATCTCGGAGTTATCTTTCCAACGAGTACTCATGGGCCTAAAACGGAGGTCTGAGTAGAGAGTTATGATTTTTCTACCAAAACTGTGCTGAATCCTAATCTTGTTAGGACTAGAAGCGGGAATTAGCGGGAATTGGATATTTCCTTGGATATAGGCGGCATTAATTGGGTTTTTAACTCCAATAATGGGCTTATATGGGCTGAGTATTTTCCCATATAAAATATCCAAAATTTCTAGCTTTCGGGCTTATTCATGGCTTGTCTTCAATCCTTCGCAATTAAGCTCCAATCTTCAATTCTTTCCTCTTGAAATAATTCTTCAATAGTCTTCAAGTCTTCAAATAGTCTTCAAACACAAATATTATCAAATAGCATATATTCGAATCTCCAAATCTATACTCAAAATTGCTTTGCTCAAATCTGTGTAAAAAGTCATCAAAATAACTCCAAAAATAGTGAAAAACAACAAATTCTCATTTCACATCACTTAAAGACTCAAAACACAAATATTATCAAATACCATATATTTAAGCATAAATGGATCCAAAAACATAGTAAAATAGCCATAAAAATAGGGTCGTTTTTGGCTCAATCACCCTACTAGAAGAAGACTTTCTCAAAAGATTTGTGACCACCATTTAGAAAATTTTCCCTCTTCTTGGGCTCACATATGGAACGCAAATCTTTTACAAAACATATTTTCAAAACATTCTCAATTTGTTACTTCTCTCAAAATGATTTGTATCAACACCGGGTATTGAAAGAAGTATGGTTCGAAAGGATTGAATGGCAATTGTCAAAAAGATTTATTTTGGTGTGTTGACTTCACTTGACAAGATTGAAATGCTTGATGACGTCGTCCACTCTCGAGTTAATGCTTATTACTGCAAAAGAGGTCATGTTTTCTCTGACTGTTTTGGAGGCTCCAGGAATTCCCCATCTTTGCTCTAGATTGCCCTTTCGGGTTTTCACCCTAGAGCTCGTTCTTCTTCTTTTTTCACCATGCACTTGCATTTGAAAAACCTTTTGAAAACAATTTTCTCTAAAAACCTTTTTTTTTTTAAAACAATATCTATTTGAGGAACAATCCTTTCACCTTCAATATCCTGACCTGATCAAAGATTGACTTTATTAGGCACGTAATGTGGGATTGGGTTAGGGGTGCCGAAGAAATGATTAAAGGCTCAAAATGTGTTTCAGGGTGCTTGATCCAAGGATCACTTTCTTGTTTGTGTGAAGAGTTCTTTATGCTTTAATGCCCTTTCTATAGTCCCTTGCACTCTTCTGATCTGAACTTGTTCATTCATCTTCTTCTTTATTTTATTTAACCCCTTTTCTTTGTTCTCGCTCTTCCTTCTTGCTTGTCTTACTCCTCGAATTCACATCTTCTTTTTCACTTTGAACTGCCCTCTTCAGGTTCTCAAATGACCCCCAACGGATCCAAGCCGCCCTTTGCGGGTTTTCAACCTAAACCCCTTCTTATATATATTTTCTCTTTTTCCAACCTCTTTCTTTTTTTGGCTAAGTTTTTCTTTTTCTTTTTATTCTTTTTTTTCTTTGAGTTGAATGCAAAGGATGCCCTGTTTTTGAACTGTGATTTCTGCTTTTTCTTTGACATCAATCACACTGTGAATTCCCTTGCTTGCTTGAGCAACCGGTTATACTTTTGGGACTCTGCTTGATCATTTTTGAATTCCTCTTGGAAACGAAGCTTCTGGCTGACTACTGCTTTCTGTGCCCTTGACTTTCATTTGCTTTTATTTCCTTTTTGGGCATGTGCTATTATTGCAATGGAGTCTTTGATGATCTTAGATAGCATTTTACCATTGCATGTACTGCATTTTCTTCCATTCAATCTGCTGCCTTTTCCTAACAAGTTCTTCCTCATCTTACTTTCTTTTCATTCACATTATCCTTATTGACATGCTTGGACATCTTTTTCCAATCGATGACACTCTTCTTCTTTCCCTTCACTCACACCACCTCTATTAGTGTGCTTGAGTATCATCTTCCCAATTTGCCGCAAACTCTGCTCCTTCTTTGCATCCAGTGGAGGGTGATCCTTGATCAGGGTTAATTCGAAAGAAAAGTCATAAGGCTCAAAGGGGACAGTAATGGATAATTTTCTGCAAGTGAAGATAAGAAACACTACTGGAAAATGTTGATATAGCAGTGTTTTTTTTTTGCATTTAGCGGCGTTTGACACTTCGCCGCCAGAGATGCCATTGTAAAAACTGCCGTAATTTTGCGGCGTATAGCGGCGTTTCTTGTACGGAAATACCGCTATTTTGCGGCATTTTCAAAGAACAAACGCCGGGAAATTAATTTTAAATACAAAATTTTGATTTAGGAATAGCGGCGTTTCCGTAAATAAACACCGCTATTTAGTGGCATTCTGTGCAGAAACGCCACTATTTAGCGGCGTTTCCTTACAAAAACGCCGCAATTTTTGGCTTTTTTATAAAAAAAATGATGTTTTAGGGTTAAAAAAATGATCCTTTTTGTGCTGGAATTTTAGATACAATTAATTGAATTGAATGATAATTGAGATTGAATTACTGAATAAATTTATTTATATAAAAGAACTAAAAATGTCAAGCACATTTAAAGCAACGAAAATACAGCTCAATCCAACATTTAAGTCTAACACAAAAGGTTTCTAATTACATTAAGGATATAAATTATTTCAGTGTGCCCTAAAACACTCGATGAGTACAAAAGTATCTAACTTATTACCACATCATGATTGAGCACTTGACATCGCAATATCTAAACTTGAACTAGCTCGAAAACTATCTTTTCTCGTGCATGGAAGAGACCACTTCACTCTTATAACCTGCACAATACAAGGAAAAGAAAGTTCTTAAAATGTAAAACATCTGCACTGTGAAACTATCTTGCTGAAAAACCCATTTTGCATATTATGATTGGTTAAGGAATATGCAGAAAACCATTTCAAAAGTTTCTATCACTTCTTTT
Source organism: Corchorus olitorius (assembly GCA_001974825.2). Taxonomy (NCBI): domain Eukaryota; kingdom Viridiplantae; phylum Streptophyta; class Magnoliopsida; order Malvales; family Malvaceae; genus Corchorus; species Corchorus olitorius. The sequence goes on from AWUE01019057.1 coordinate 36,468, forward strand.
TGAATATAGATTAGTTTTGAAGATAATGGCTATGGAGGATGAGATTATATGCCAATAAGATGAGATTCCATGAATTGAAAATCATTTTATCAGAAGAAAAGAAAATCATTTACTTGTCATCCCATCTTGCAAGGCGACAAGTGAGATGTGCTATAACCTCATGGATAGTTCGTGGAATGTTAGTGCCTCCAGCAATAAGCATTGCAATTGATGTCTCATCCATCAATAGAACCTTTGCTGGTCCAACCAGCATTTCACCTAAAATTTTTTAGTCCAGATACCATAAATGATTTGATCATATCAAATGAGGGAAAAATAAAAAAAGACAACATTTAACTTCAATAGATACTTACTGGCATAAATCATAATCTGATAGGCCATGCTTACAACTCATCCACATAGGCAATTTGGGCTTCCTATGCATTCCACCTACAAATTGGACCCAAATCATTACTTCCCATTTTTTTCTCCTTTTCTTAATTACAAATGGAGAGACATATCAATGCAAATCAAAGTTTAATCCTCTCACATACCAATTTCATTTTTCAAACTCAATAAGCTAATTATAAGAATTCTTTATAATCAAGTAGAAGTAATATAGACAAATGAATGCATATTATGTTTCCATCTAAGTTTGTTGGAATGGTCAAAGATGTATTTGAAGTATTCCACCAATATAATATTCAACCAAACCAGTTGTCACCTATTGAACCCTCACTTCCTGACTTCAAAATTAAAGAACTTGGCTTCTTCTACTTTATATAGACCCCACGACCCCACCCTTGCTTAATCTTATTTTTAGCCTTACCAACCAATTTTCGAGCTAAGCCAGACTTAACACCTTTATTCTTTTAATCATAAAGTTGTTGTAGTTGATAAAATTTGTTATTATGAAACCTTAATTTATCAAGAAATTGTTAGACTTCAAACCTTAATAGTTCTTCCATGCTTGCAAACCAAATGCAGGAAACTGAACAAATCCACATGTATTTCTACCTGCATAGAACCACTGGAAGAAAGCCCAAATGAAACTAAGTGAAAAGAATTTGACAAATCCATGAACCTGCTTCCTGCAAGATGAATAATGACATGTTTGAGTTATGCTTACTCTAAACTTGTTGTTTAATTCATCTTAAACAAAAGGAATTCAGAATTGGAGAGTATTATTGTTGTGAGATAATAAATACCAAAAAGTTGTGAGATCAATCATCAAAGACAAATTAACCAGACTGACGTATTATTGTTCAAAATGCTTACCCCATTTTGAGCTCCTTCAAATCCATGCGAACAGTTGACAGTTGAAATCATAATTTAGTCAGCATCCTCAAAAGAAAAGTTTAATCATGAATCAAAAAGAAACGCAGAGGGAAGTGCTAAACCCACAGCCCTGGCTGGCTCCACAGATTCTATCATACACATTTAAAGAGTGAAAACCATATATAAGAGTAGCATAATCATAATGGACATCTGTTAAATAAAAGGTCCAGAAAGTAAGATTCCATCTTCAATTTCAAAACAAGAATATAATGCCATAGCAATTTAGAATCCTTTGTAGGAGGATGGAGATGCTTGAAATACTTTAACAATAATATCAAAACGGATACAAAGCATCCGAAACTCACACCGAGATCTTCCATACTCCAAATTTGTATTAGCCATTGAAGTACTCGAACTAGAAGCACCCAATGACCCAATCCTACTAGTACTACTAAACTTTTACTCCCACCATTCCTTCCAACAAAACTATCTCAAGAATAAACGTTAAAATACATGTCAAAACTAACCAGAAAGGACAAAAAATTTCATAAATTTAAGAAGTGGAAGAAACCAACCAGGTAAAAGAGAGGAGCTCAAGCGAGAAGAAGAACAAGAAGAAACAGAATAATTGGCAGATCCACTCTTCTCACAACTTGACGAAGTACGGATTGCTCAAATTGAGCACTTAAACCAGGTGCCTCTGCACGGAAAAATCATAGCTATGTGAATTAAAAATAATAAATAAATAAAAACCAAAAAGAAAAACAATGAAAAAATAGAAGCATAAAACCTAAACCTAGCGTACCTTTCTATGGATATGAATCGGGTAGGGAAAAGAGACGATGGGGGAATTTTTTAGAAGAGAAATCATGTAGGGATTTCGGAAAGAACGAAACAAAAAATCGAAGAAGCTAGGTCTGAAACTCGAACCATGGTTTGAGGGATTTCTATGGATATAAATCGGGTAGGGAAAAGAGACGATGGAGACCCATGGTTTGAGGAATTAATAAGAAGAGGGATCTGAATATCGAAGCAGAGTTGGGTTTAGGCAAATTCGAAGAAAAGAATTTTGAGAATTTCAGGTTAGGGTTTGAAGTGTAACGGAGAAGAGGGTTTGCTTAGAGGTTTGGATCTTTTTTTTTTTTGGTAATAGGTTTGGATCTTTTTGGTTTTCATACTTTGCCAAATAAATCGCGAGCTGCTTAATTTTACAACTATATAACTGCGTTCTAAATTGAAACGCCGGCAACAGAAAATAAAATTGCTTTTAATTTTTTATATTATTAAGGTGGCGGCGTTTTCATATCCAAAAACACCACAATTTAGTGGCGTTTTACGTATGAGACGCCGCTAAGTTTTAATGTAATTATAGATAAAAACCAATATAGAGGACAAAATTGAATTATTTAGGTAGAATATTTTTCCCACCCATGTTTTTTTTATTTATCGGCGTTTTTGATCCAAAACGCCGCCATTTAGTGGCATTTTAACAAAAAAACGCCGCTAAATAGTTTACTTTATTTTGAACTTTTCCTTAAATTATTTTGGGGGGAAATTTTCCCACCCATTTTTCTAATTTAGCGGCATTTCTTGTACAAACGCAGCGAATTAGTGGCGTGCCCTCTACAAACGTCGCTATCTTCAAATTTTTACGAATCAAATAGCGGCGTTTGGCCCTATATCGGCATTTTCTAGTAGTGAAAGAAGGTCATTTATAATTTCAGATCTGGATATTTTGATAAAAGGCGACTCCTAAAAGACTCAAAACCTTTTTGAAAACCTTTTCTTGAAAACAATTTTCTTGAAAAACATGTCTTGTTTTTTTACCATCCTGAAAAACTGTGCGAGCACATGATGTGGCAATTCTTTTTATTCTTCTTTTTGCGACCTCTTTCTTTTTTAGGCCCAGTTTTTCTTTTTCTTTGATGGGAATTTGATGATTGATGTCTTCTGCCTCATTGTCTTGTCGAGCCTCTTTATTGATGAAGATGAGCATGTCATTACTACGTTGAGTGTTGCTTCCCACTAACCACAAGGGCAAAAGAGGTGTCTCGACACTTAAAGTGGTTTGAAAGGTGTTATGTAAGTGGGCTTAATCGATTTTGAACCAGTCTTCCCAAGGCTTGCAAGTAATTAGGTCTCTCAAAGTAATTTGGCCAGAGGAATGGAAAGATCTTAATATGTCTCAGATTCAAATTGGCTTCCAAAAGAAAGAATGGGCTCTTTTAGGATCAATGAAATTTGGGGTTCTGAGCAGTGTTGACATAAATCGGGTAATCATGTTATCATCTTTAAAAACATTCCAGTTTTGATCTCATCTTATCTTTTTTGTTCAAAACACAATTGTTTATTCAAAGAAATCTTGTTTTTTTTTCTCAAACCTTTTATAAACCGGACATTCCTTTGCTCATTGCCCAAGTGAAAATTATAAAGTGCCTTGGGAACTGTTTCATAGTGGTGATCACCCAATTCAGCAAACAATCAGAGTCAAAAGTGCGACAATTTTAACAATTATAAGCATGAGAAGATACAAATGACGAAAACCTATGCAGATGCTATGCACGTGAGAAAAGAGTCCATCAGTTTCAGAAATTCCCTTCTTATGGCAGGTTTATGTTCCCTATTGTCACTGATTTTGGGATTGTCAATTTTTCCATGATATCGCGGAGTTCTCTATTAAATGGCTACTTTTCTGAGCTGAGAGCGATTTCACTGGCTTGGCCTGACTTTGACAATGTATCTGAGAAGAAAATTTCCTTGACCCCACTCGCTGATTAAGCCTTAATGCTGCACTTGATGCTTCAAAAAATGCTTTCCTGATGATGTTAAACTCCAATAGATAAAAAACCAGTAATATCTACGAGAAATGTATTGCCTATATGCACAAAATGTATTTATTTACTAAAGATTAGGATAATGCAAAATAGATGCATGTAGTAATGAATGGATAATGCACGACCTATGCATGAACATATATACAAAGGAATGGATAATGCATGATGGATGTATGAACATATATATGGAGACATGGACAATGCATGAAGGATGTATGACATATATCAATGGAGATATGGACAATCCATGAAGGATGTATGGCATATATCAATGGATATGATGATAACTTATCAAATCATAAAAATGTGTACATAGATGCAACATGACATGGCACTCTATGTCAATAAACAAATAAATGGATATGCATGGTCAATTATAGAATATATGGATGCATGAGAATACGAAAATTATGTCATTATTTTCTAAGATGGAACCTGCAAAACAGAAGGTTATTCATATGCAACTGCAAAAAGGAAAGAGAGACAGAACAAAAACAGTTAATAACTAGGCATAATGATAAAACATGAATGAATAACTGAAAGTTGAAGTAAAATCATGCCCTTTTTTGAATAAAGAGTTTTCTATGAGCAAAACTCGAACACAAAGGTCCTCCTGGGGCGGGTGGTCTATTTATTGAGAGTAAAAGGGGTTACTCTCTCTACGGTCCTTTTTTGAAAAACGAGAACTAAGAGGTGTTCCTTATGTGTACCTAATACACTCCTCCTCACGGGTTTGGCCCTACCTAGGCGGGAAGCCGCTCCACTATATGCTGGGTGAAGCTTCACCTAAAGGTTCCCAATTCAACCCACTAGTATCCATTACTGGGCTAGTAGAATTTCCTTGGGTGGAGGTTTTTCACACAACCTGTGCGGGGACAAACAAGTCCCACGAAGGCTTGCTATTATACCTCCCAAAACTATAGGATGCCCGGGTCTGTAGGCGGTCTATGCATGAATGCAAAGTAAAATTGAAGTGTGTGAAGGAACAACTTACTATTACCCTAAAACTAAACATGGTAGACCTAGTAACTAATCACAACAGAAGACAAAGAAAACAACAAGATAGGGGTGAAGATAGCAGAAATATCAAAGCACAAGAGCAATGAAACATCAAGACAAACAAACCAAAACAAGCAAAACAAAACAACCATTTATTAACCCTAGATCTTGTTGAGACTAAGTGAGACCCGACTCTCTAAATATCCCCAGTGGAGTCGCTAAGCTGTCGAAACGTTCGGGTCCGGGGAACCCTGCCGAAACGACATTGGAAAAGAGTCGCCACTAATCTTTTTTTCTAAGGTGTGATTAGCCACATATCCGATTATTAAGTCTAATATTAACCTAAACTTGGCGAAGGTAATACTAAACCTAATACAGTCTGCTTAACCAGAGTCTATGGGTTCGGGAGTCGGTTACGCTCGGGGAAGAATTAGCACCCTTGAGACGCCCGTCAAACGACGGTACCTCTGGTCTAAACTAAATCTAATGGGCTTAATACTAAATGGTTGCTTTAAATCTTGATTATTAGAAGAAAAGGGTTATAAAAGAAAATAAAATCATCTTTAAAACAAATGTCGAGAATTCGAAGAATATGATCGAACACCATCACCTAACCCTGGATCTACATCTACATTAATACTTTCACCAGCAGCCCTAAATGCACCCTCTGCCCCACTCACATCATTTCCATTATTGCCTTCCTCTAAATCAACAAAGTTACCCCCATCATTTCCAAAATGCCCCTCACCTTCCTCTGTATTAACAGAATTACGTAAACCATCAGAGCAACTTAAAAATAATGGAGGGTTTACTTGATCATCAACAATATCATGCTCTACATAGATGCTCATAAGCCTAACTTTATGCCACACACGAATCATCCTAAGCACAGACTTATCATCACACAAAAGTTGCATGGAATCATCAAATGAGTTACACATTGAATTATGGAAATAAACAGTTCCAACACTTTGATACTTTAATTGAGTTCCAATTAGTAGGGTGATTTCTTTCCAATTATATGTGTCTGGATCAGATCTACCCCTAAGTTTTTCCCCACCTTCATATCTAAGAAGAGGATCTCTTACAAACTTACCACCATGCCACACAGTCAAGTAAAAGCTCACACCATCATCTTCATCAGGGTCAATTGTTTTCAGCATATAATGAAAATTTCTAATAAGGGCTCCTAAACTATAATTTGTTCACTGTCTAATTTTGTAGGTTCTAATCCATGCTTTCAGTCCAGTATGCATCAACCCTTTTCAATTTTGTCTCATTAATCAAAACATTCAGTATTAAGCTAGACATACAAATTCAGTTTCAAACTTATTAAACTACAAGCAGACGGTATGATCAATAACACAATTGCATTTCACTTAATTTATTAACAAAAAAACAAAAGGATAATGGCTATTAACAGAATTCTAAGATTGTAGCATAAATGGCAAGCCCAAAACGACACACTCTAGTACTTAAAACGGCACATCCACAAGCACAAAACACAGAACCACCAAACCAGCATAAATTTATTCAACTTTCACAGACAAGAAGACAAAAAGGGTCTACTGACAGCATTTTCTAAACATCAATCACCATAATCAACAATTTTAATTGTTTAACCGATACAAATAAACACAAAAAATGCATATTTAAACCCTAATTTGTCGACTTTAACATTAATCCCAAATTACCCAAACCCTAATCGACAGATTGTCAGAACGTACAGTAAACAACCCAACTTTAAACACTAAACAACGATTAATTAAAGTAATCTACAGTTTAAAACCCATTTACAATCATAATCACTAATTAAAAAACCTAATCACACTATATAAAGACTTCAAAACTAACCTTTTTAGTCGTTTTCATCCCATCTTTTCTTCTCTTTTCGTTTTCGAAATAAGCAGCCACGGGATCATCTTCTCTTTCGCTTCTATCACCGTCGTTTGCCATGGAATTGATTCGAATCGAATCGAATCGAATATTTAGCCTTTTTCTCTCTTATCCCCTCTCTTTTCCTTTCCCCCAAATCGATTTCTGATTTCCACTTTTAATTTTTAGCTTTTAGGTTAACTTTAATTTTTCTGTTTTCTTTTTCTTTTTTCCAATTTATTTTTTCCTTTTTTTTTATGTTGGGCGGGCTTTTTCCCGCCCATGGGTCGGACATGGGACCTACCTAAGCTGACGTGGCATTTCCACGTCAGCTAAACAAAGCCATGTCAGCATAAAACTAACGCCCAGACGGAACCGTTAGTCACGTGCCGTCACGTGACTAACGGCGCTGACGGTAAGGGGTAATTTGGCTTGATTTTGAAAATTCAAGGGGCAATGTGGACAATTATTAGTTTAGGGGGCAAACTGGCTTACATTTGGAAAGTTCAGGGGGCAAAAGGGCTATTTAGTCATATATTTTCTCCTCTCTTCAACTGTCTCTGTTGACTAAATCCACTATCATTGTGTTTTGAATGATCCTGCATTGTGCTATTTTGTAATTGTGGCTATTTGCTGCTTTGCACACTCATTGCTTCCTATTGCTCATTTTGTTTTGGTTTAATCATTGTCTTCTAAAGGCTATGATGGTGTTATCACAAATGTAGAATGCTTGCCTGTTTTCTGTATTGGTTTGCCTTTACTTTGTAAAAACCTTACTGCATTGGTTTATTGATTGACTACTATGCTCTTCTACTGAATTGGTCTTGAATTACTTCTGAAATTGATTATGTGTTTTTTCTGTTCTAAGCTGCTTAATTATTTTAGTATGCTGCATTTGCCCCTAAGCTTCACTATAGTGTTGCATATCGTTATTCCACTGCATTCCCTTTTCTTTCAGCAGTTCAGAAGTATGCATATCCAAAATTGTATCAAGAAGAAACTAACCCACTCCATGGTATGTAACAAATTTGGAAGTGCAATGTATGTTGTTAATGAGTGCTTGCCATGGTGTGCATTTTGATTCTGTCACATGGTTTTGCCTTGAAGTGTAGTCTGCGAAATTCCTCCCTCTACTGACTCATTGTCCTTGGCAGTAAAATGGCAGTTATCAAGACCAGGTTCAGATGGTTGAATATCCAAAGATGAGGCTGCCTTCCTTTGTAAATTGTGAATACAGAAACGAATGAACCCTTTTTGCATCTTGCAGTCCCTATTTTTTGTATTCTTCTAAATTAAGACATAAATGACAACAAAACCTTTCTTTTCTCTCTTCTTTAATTGTATTTTTGTAGAATACTGAATGTGAATGAAAAATGGGAATGCTTACCTTTGAATGACAAAGGAAAAGGTCCAATACTACAAAGAGATAAACTAGTGCCTTTTTGGGCCTAACTAAAAAGGTCCAACATCAACACATTAATCATAGGAAGAGAGAACAGAAAAAAATTGGGCTCGAACCCATGGATTTGACAAGAAAGGAAATAAACATGGGTTTGCTTAGAGCTAGCCAAAATGAAAGGGATGTGGAAAAGAAATGAAAGAATATATGCAAATGCAATATGTCACAGAAAATGCAATGTTACATGAAAAACAAAGACAATGGAAATGCTAATGAACAAGTCTACCAAGGTACTATAGACAATTAGGAATTAACCTAAATGCCTCCTAATATGCGAATTAAGAACCAAAACAGATTTAAAAAAAAAACAAAAAACAACAACACAACTAAACAAAAAAAAAAAAACTAAATGAAGCTAAGCCCTGAGATATGCAAAAGAAATGCCAAAGACGCACATCAAGAATTTTGCAATCTAGATGACCCAAAATGAATTAGCTAATCTAATTTAAAAGTGAACTTAAAATGACCAACGTGCCCCTAAATATGCAAATGACCGAAATGCCCTTAGTGTAAAAAAATGACTGAAGTGCCCCTGGGTGCCCTAATCCCAAATAAGAAACAAATTGATTTAAATTGAAGGATACTGGATAAAAATGGGTGTCTACACTACCACTTAGAAAACTTTCCCGTATGAGATCCTTGACTTAACCTTCTTCTTGGGCTCACAAATAGAATGCAAATCTTTTACAAAACCCATTTTCAAAACATTCTCAATTTGTCATCTTATCTAACATGATTTGCGTCAACATTGGTTATTTGAAAGAATTATTGTTCCAAAGAACTGGAAAGGCCATTGAATAAGGGTTTGTTTTACTGTTTCGGCCTCTTATGACAAGGCTGGAGTATTTGATGACTTTGTCAACTCTTGTTCTTTGAAACGATGCTCCTTGCTGCAACGAAGGTCTTATTTCTCTAACCGCTTTGATAGACTTTGTGACGCTTTGAGAATTCACATTCTTGCTCCAAACTGCCCTTTTTCCGGGTTTTCACCCTAGAGCTTTATCTTTTCTTTTTTTCATCATTTTTCCATTCATTTTTCATTTCTTTTTGATTAATTGCTCCACCATGCACCCGCATTTTTAAAACTTTTGAAACCAATTTTCTCTAAAATCCTTTTTGAGAAAAACACTTTTTCTTTTGCAAAAACAATTTCTATTTTAGGAACAATCCCTCACCTTCAATATCCTGACCTGATCAAAGATGGACTTTATTAGGCATGTAATGTGGGATGGGGTTAGGGGTGCCAAATAAAGGATAAAAGGTTAAAAAATGTGTTTGAGGGTGTTTGATCCAAGGATCACTTTTCTCTGTGGTGAAGGATGCTACCGAACTCGATTTTCCATTTTTCAGCTTTCAGCTTCTTCGTTTTTCCTTTTCCTTTCTTTTCATTTTTCGAATTTTGATTCACTTTTGATTTGAACTTTGATTTGAATTACTTGATGAAGTGAACTGAATGCTTCTTTATGAATTGAACTCATTACTGTTGGGATGCCCCCACTTTAGACTCTGAGTGCAAACCCGTTCTTTTGAAGCTGATCCGTCTTCGTCTTTGCCCCCCAGTGTGGAGGGTGATCCTTGATCAGGGTTGAATCGAAAGAAAAATCCATAAGGCTCAAAGGGGACAACAATGGATAATTTTCTGCAAGCGAAGGGATAAGAAAGGAGGCCATTTATCATTTCAGATCTGGATATTTTGATGAAAGGCGACCCTTAGAAAACACAAAACCTTTTGAAAACTCATTTTTGAAAGCCTTTTTCTTGAAAACAATTTTCTTGAAAAACGTCTCTTGTTTTTTACCATCCTGAAAAACTGTGCAAGCACATGATGTTGCAATTCTTTTTATTCTCTTTTTGCGACCTCTTTCTTTTTTAGGCCCAGTTTTTCTTTTTCTTTGATGGGAATTTGATGATCAATGTCTTCTGCCTCATTGTCTTGTCGGGCCTCTTTATTGATGAAGATGAGCATGTTATTACTACATCGAGTGTTGCCCCCCCATTAATCACAACGGCGAAAGAGGTGTCCCGACAATTGAAGTGGTTTGAAAGGTGTTATGGAAGTGGGCTTCTTTGATTTATGAACCAATTTGTCATCCAAGGCCCTGAAAACAATTTGAACTTGGCCTTTTGAGCAATTTGCCACAAAGCATGAAAAGATCTCAATATATGTGTATTGAAAAAGTTCGGAATTGCTAGTTCTATTTGGATCCCAGAAACTAGAAATTGACTCTTTTTGGGATATGAGAATTTTAGGTTCAGGCAAAGTGTTGACAAAAATGAAAACTTGATGCACCCAAGGCTTATCATGGAGGGAATGATGCGCCAAGGGCTTATCAAGGACATCAAGAGGACTATGGAGATCATGGAGAGCATGATCATGGAGTGCAAGGAAGCATGGAGAAGCATGAAGATCAAGGAGGTTGCGCACAACATGTTCCAACCACCAAGGAGATGACATATGATCCATTGAAGATGCCATTAGGTCCAATGACAAGAGAAAAAGCTAAAAGATTCAAGGATGCATTATTGGGCCTTGTTCGAACTCATCTTGAAGACTTGAAGACCATCGGAGTTCATTTGAAGAGCTTTGATGATGATTTGAGCAAGAAAACACCAATCAATTACAAGTTCATCACTTTGCTTGGTATTGATTCTACATGGCCGGATTGACATCGTGGCATGAGCCCATTAGCATTAGTTTTATTTGTTTGGGTTTAATTCTATCTTAGATTAGCTTATTTTTAAGTTTGGATGTTATTTGGGTTGGGCCTTATTTGATTAAGTCCAATCATTGTTCAATTATGTCTTTATTTCCTTTTCCTAGTTGGGTTTGGACTAGTTTTACCCTAGGCCATATATTTGGATGAAAATTAGGTTTTATTTTCTAGATCTAGTCTTCCCCTATGCCTATATAAAGGCACCAAACCACTCTTGTAAAGATAAGTTGAGTTGATTAATAAATTGAGGTTCTTACACCCAAATTGATTATCTTAGCTTCATTTTTCTAGTTTGAGCAAAACTTAGGGTTCTTCAATCTTGTAGAGTCCTAGCAAATAATTAAGTTATGACACTTGATTGTTTGTGAATCTTGTGATCTTAGGTGTTCAATTGCAGGTCAAATTGGAGGTCTAAGGCCGACGAAAGAAGAAGATTACTTAGGTGAAGAAAATCGACATACTCATCTTGAAGTTGAAGTTGTTCAAGTTGATTCTTGGTAGGTCACAAGGGTAGATTTGAATCTTAAACAACTAGATTCATATCAATTGGTAATCAGAGCATAGGTTGTCATCTTCAATCGGTAAATCTATCCTTCTATATATCTAGCATCAAGTTTTTCATCTATCTCATCCATCGAAGTTTTTCAAATTAACTCCGATGGCCTTCAAGTCTTCAAGATGAGTTCGAACAAGGCCCAATAATGCATCCTTGAATCTTTTAGCTTTTGCTCTTGGCATTGGACCTAATGGCATCTTCAATGGATCAAATGGCATCTTTGGCATCTCCTTGGTGGTTGGAACATGTTGTGCGCAACCTCCTTGATCTTTAAGCTTCTTCATGCTTCCTTGCACTCCATGATCATCCTCTCCATGATCTCCATAGTCCTCTTGATGTCCTTGATAACCCTTGGCGCATCATTCCCTCCATGATAAGCCTTGGGCGCATCATTCCCTCTCCCTTGATACGAGTCTAGTTGATACGAATCTAGTTGTTTAAGATTCAAATCTACCCTTGTGACCTGCTAAGAATCAACTTGAACAACTTCAACTTCTAGATGAGTATGTCGATTTTCTTCACCTAAGTAATCTTCTTCTTTCATCGGCCTTAGACCTCCAATTTGACCTGCAATTGAACACCTAAGATCACAAGATTCACAAACAATCAAGTATCACAACTTAATTGTTTGCTAGGACTCTACAAGATTGAAGAACCCTAAGTTTTGCTCAAACTAGAACAATGAAGCTAAGATAATCAATTTGGGTATAAAAACATCAATTTATTAATCAACTCAACTTATCTTTACAAGAGGGGTTTGGTGCCTTTATATAGGCATAGAGGAAGACTAGATCTAGAAAATAAAACCTAATTTTCGTCTAAATATATGGCCTAGGGTAAAACTAGTCCAAACCCAACTAGGAAAAGGAAATAAAGACATAATTAAACAAGGATTGGACTTAGTCAAACAAAGCCCAACCCAAATAACATCCAAACTTAAAAATAAGCTAATATAAGATAGAATTAAGCCCAAACAAAGCAAACTAATGTTAATGGGCTCATGCCACGATGTCAATCCGGCCATGTAGAATCAATACCAAGCAAAGTGATGAACTCCGATGGCCTTCAAGTCTTCAAGTCTTCAAGATGAGTTCGAATAAGGCCCAATAATGCATCCTTGAATCTTTTAGCTTTTGCTCTTGTCATTGGACATAATGGCATCTTCAATGGATCAAATGGCATCTCCTTGGTGCTTGGAACATGTTGTGCGCAATCTCCTTGATCTTCATGCTTCTCCATGCTTCCTTGCACTCCATGATCATCCTCTCCATGATCTCCATAGTCCTCTTGATGTCCTTGATAAGCCCTTGGCGCATCATTCCCTCCATGATAAGCCTTGGGCGCATCAAAACTTTCATTTACTCAAAACACAGTCTTTTTATTAAAATATTTTTTTTCTTGAAAACCTCATTCCTTTGATCCTCGCCCGGATGAAGACCTTTGCCCCTAGCTGAGCACTTTTGAGAATTGTCTCTAAGTGGTGGTCACTCGACTCTGCAAGTTTTATTCTTTGTTAAACAAATGAACTTTGTTTTATTAAGCCAAATTCTTTGCATTGAAAGTGCAACAATTTTAACCACTACTAATGCAATCCTACATGCTGAAGATTCAAAATACAATGCTATGCTGATGTCATGCATGTATAAGATGTGCTCCGAAATTTGAGAAAATTCCCCTTTTGGCGGGCTTCCGTTGTCCCTTTGTGACTGGTTTAGAGCCGTGTGACTCTTCATTACTCGACAAGCTCACTAGTCAAGGTACCACTTTCTGATTTTCGCCTTGAAATCCCGGAGTCTGCTATTGACTGGCCATCTGTTAGAGCGAGAGCGACTCTACTGGCACGGTCTGGCTCCCTTCGAAGTATCTCAGGAAGGAAAGTCTTTGACCCCGTTTTGGCATCTCCAATCTGACTTTATAATGTACTTTCTCAAATCTCACATACTTTCCAAATGTTAGATTCCAACAAGAAAAGGTAGAAAACAAGTGTTAAATACAAGATGTCTACATAAACTATCTATATGTGTGAAATGTATCTATTAACAAGGACCAATGATGATGCATGATCATATATACGAGTTGATGGCTTGACAACTCTACAACTCTTGTAACTGTGCATGGAAATGCAAAATGCAAGTGACGTGGCATTCAAAGTCTCATGTCGATGGATATGTAGAAAAGATGCATGGCATGACAAACTATGTTGATGAGCAAATGCGTGAGCATGCATAATCAATTATGTTTTTGGAGATATGAAATGCATGTGGATGCACAATGCAACCTGCAAAATAAAAGAGATATTCATATGCAACTGCAAAAAGGAAGCAGAGACGGAACAAAAACGGTTAGTAACTAAGCATAAAGATAAACCATGAATAAATAGCTGAAAATTGAAGTAAAATCATGCCCCTTTTATTCTTGAATAACAAAGCCTTTTATTTTCTAGAAAAAACAAAAGGACGAAAATGCCCTTGGGGCTGGAAGTCTGCCTACTGTGGATAAAGTCCTTATTCGCTCTATAGTCTTATTTGAAAATGGTAAAAGATATAAAGGTTAGAAGTGTCCCTTCTGTGTGTCCAGCTATACACTCATCCTCACGGGTTTGGCTCTATCTAGGCGGGAAGCCGCTCCACTACACGCCGGGTGAAGCTTCACCTAAAGGTTCCCAATTCAACCCACTAGTATCCATTACTGGGCTAATAGAATTTCCTTAGGTGGAGGTTTTTCACACAACCTGTACGGGGACAAACAAGTCCCACGAAGGCTTGCTATTATACCTCCCAAAACTATAGGATGCCCGGGTCTGTAGGCGGTCTATGCATGAATGCAAAGTAAAAGTGAAGTGTGTGAAGGAACGACTTACCATCACCCTAAAGCTAAACCTGCCAGGCCTAGTAACTAACCACAACAGAGAACAAGAGAAACAACACAAGATAGGGGTGAAGATAACAAAAATATCAAAGCGCAAGAGCAATAAAACACCAAAACAAAAAAAAACAAACAAAAACAACACAAAGCAACCATTTTATTAATCCTAGATCTTGTTTAGACTAAGTGAGGCCTGACTCTTTAAATGTCCCCAGTGGAGTCGCCAAGCTGTCGAAACATTCGGGTCCGGGGAACCCTATTGAAACGACGTTGGAAAGGAGTCGCCACTAATCTTTTTTCTAAGGTGTGATTAGCCACCTATCCGATCATTAAGTCTAATATTAACCTAAGCTTGGCAAAGGTAATACTAAACCTAATATGGTCTGCTTAACCGAAGTCTATGAGTTCGGGAGTCGGTTACGCTCGGGGAAGGATCAGCACCCCCGAGACACCCGTCAAAGACGGTACCTCTAGTCTAAACTAAACCTAATCGGCTTAATACTAAATGGTTGCTCTAAATCTTGATTATTAGAATAAAAGGGTTATAAAAGAAAATAAAATCATCTTTAAAACAATTGTCGAGAATTCGAAGAATATGTTCAAACACCGTTGATCAATTCTGTCTCGATTCTCTTTCACTGTTTGTTCTCTTGTTGAATCTCCCGCACCGGGAAAAAATTTTGAAAATGCTGTGTCAAACCTTTTATTTTTGTTTCTTAAAGTCTTTAATTTGCTTTGAAATTTTCCATTTTAATCTCCCTAAAAATGGTGTGAAAATCCTCTTTTCTTATTATTTCGGAAAAACATTTTCCATCTTTTATTGATAAGCTAGGTCTGATTTGGATTTGAAAAAAAAAACCTCTATTTAAATCTTAAAACACTTGATTACCAATTTTAATTCATTTTGAAAACTGAGTAAGAGAACACTTGCCTTTTGAAAAAGGCTTTTGGAGAAAATGATCTTTTTGTATTTTCTTAATTATGCTTAATCTTAGATAGAAAAAGAAAGGGGGATTTGGGAATGTTGAAGGAAAATTGTTCTTTTGAATTTTCGGTTTGTCAATTTTAACCTAGATCTTGGTTAATGCATGAATGACATGATGCATGCAAGGTCCAAATTTTATCATTTGATTAATAAAGAGGGGTTTACTCGAGTCAACCCTTACGAACCTAGCCCGGCCCCCCCGGGGATATTCGTAAAAGTTGTTCGATCTCAGAGCGAAATCGTGAGAGGTCGTGCTCATGCACCTTTACCCGGGATTTGCCCGTCATAATCAAAAACACCACTTTGTGAATCGGGACATATAATGGTGGCCTGTAATGCAAACAGTTTAAGTATACAAGTAATAGGTATGGTATGCATATGTTTAGCTACTAATTATTACAAGCCCAATGATTTAATTGAATCGAATTAACCATTAAACTTAAAGAAATTAAAAGCTAAGGGCCAACTTGGACAACTGGGGACTATTCTGCACACCAAGTAAACAATTAGCAAAATTCAGGAGGCAAAAAGCAGAATTTGAAAATCAATGATATGAATAAACAATAACTATAGAATTTAAAATATAAATTCACATGAAGTTAATCTTAATTCCTAAATTCTAACGGTAAATGGATTCCATTTAATTACTAGTTTGATTTGATTTAATTCTACTTTCAAAATCTTCTTTATTTTGTTTGTTTGTTTTAAGAAAAAGAACAATAAGCTATCTCTCTGTGGGATCGACCCCTATTTGCCCTAGCTATCTTTAGTTAGTAATTGTTGGGATTTTTATTTTTATGATTGTTGACGACCGATCGCTAAACTAAGCCCAAATGCATAAATTCCAAAACCAAAGAAGAAAATAACTTCAGAAGCCCAAGTAAATTTAAAGCCCAAATCAAAAAGATAAATTAAGAAGCCCTTACCCAACTTGAATAGGGCCAAGCGGACCGGGTCGGGTTGCCTCCAAAGGGTTGATGGGTCAATTTGGGTCGAAGTCCAAAACGGCACCGTTTTTTCTTTCTTTCTTCTTATCTAATCTCTTATTCTTCTTCCTTCTTTCCTACCTGAACCCTAACTTCATTCTATTCAAACCAGCGCCGCTCCTGACCTCTAAGTCCTCTCGCTGCCGCTGCCTCCTCGAGCTCCAACGGCCAAGCCACTGTCTCTCCCTTCCGACGAAACCATTCCCGAAACGAGTTTCTCCCCTTGTCTCATTCCTTCTTTCTCTCCCCCTCCTCAGACACCGCATGTCGCCATTGCAAAGTTACCTACATCGGACCCATAACCATTACTAAAAGACCCCTTTTTTTTCATTTCCTCCTATCTAACCACAAGAGCCTCAAACCTCTCTCAAATGCGCCATAACCAGGACTACCCGGGAGCCCAAAGTCCACTGCCGGGATAAGCTGTTTCTGACTTAAACTAATGTATTCATCCTAAGCTCTCAAATCTCCAGGCTAATTTCAACCCAAGAGAACTACAAATCAATTTCCCAAATTTTGAACCTGAAAAGAAAGAAAGATCATCCTCCGAACCTAGCTTAACCCGACGCCTACAACTCTATTTCCTGGTCAGCGGAGCTTTGGGAAAGAAAAGGAACGCTGCAAGGGATGAACTCAGATTTCCTTGTTTGTTTCCGGAAAGAAGAGTCCCAAACAGGTAAAACCTTCACAGACTTCTTGTTGCTTTTGTGCTTTTTCTTTTTTTAGTGAGAGAAGAAAAAAGCCTATGAATCTCTCTGTGTGTGAAGAGTGTGTTGATAAGAGAGTTAGAGAGCGAGAATTCCTTAGCGAGAGAGATGAGAGAATGTAGGGAGTTCCTTTTTCAGAGTAAGTGTGTGTTGAGGGAGAAAAAAAAAGAATTCAGTGTGTTCTTGAATCTGTGAATTTATGTGTGTGCCAAAGGTTTTTCGAGAAGGAAAGAAGTTGTTGAGTATGTTGGGTATGGCCTTTTTAGAGAGAGAAGTTTAGAGTTCTTGAAGGAGCCGAGAGGTTCTTTGTGTCTATGTACGTGGAGGAGTGGAGAGAGACTGTAAGAGGTGAGATTTTTATTATTGATCCCCTAGAGAGAGAGAATGGAGGAGACTGAGTCTGTGTATATTTTTCCAGAGGGTTTCTTGGTGATGAGAGAGAGTCTCCTGAATTGTGTGTGTGTATGTGAAAGGGAGCCCCCGAGTGAATTGTGTGCCTCTGTATTTGAACCCGAGATTTTTGCCTTGACCCCCATTCATCTCCCCTCGCCCTGTTAGCTGTATCCTTCCTTCCCTCTAACAAATTTTGTCTCTTCTGCAGGATAAGATCAGGAGGTTGCTGAGTTGGCCTTGGTGAGCTGGCAGAGAATCTTTAAGGTATAATTTCTCCTCTCTTCAATTGTCTCTGTTGACTAAATCCACTATCATTGTGCTTTGAATGATCCTGCATTGAGGTATTTTGTAATTGTGGCTATTTGCTGCTTTGCACACCCATTGCCTCTTATTGCTCATTTTGTTGTGGTTTGATCATTGTCTTCTGAAGGCTATGATGGTGCTATCACATGCTCTGTCTATGCTAAAGTGCACAAATGTAAAATGGTTGTGTTTCCTGTATTGATTTGCCTTTACTTTGTAAAAACCTTACTGCATTGGTTGATGGATCATACTGACTACTATGCTCTGTCACTGAATTGGTCTTGAATTGCCTTTTGAGAAATGGGTCTTGTTTTTGAATAGTGCTTGATCATCTCCTGGTGCTGGTTGTGAGAGTCTGTTTTTACTCTGGTTCTTATTAAACTGCCGTGAAGCCCAATTTAGGCTTAACTTTATCTTTGTGTAACCCCTACAATTGCTCCCTAATTGCTAAGCCTTTTTGTCCTTTGTTTGCTCGACATTTTCCAACATTGTAGATGTAAAATTGACACAATTACCTGCCATCTGTCTCTTTACTTCCACGTGTCTGCTTGCTCCATTATTTACATTCCCTTGCTAATTGTTTATTACTTTCTAATGTAGGCCTCAATGTATGTGGCCACCACACTCCACTTAATTAGCTATATCAAGTATATTGAATGAAAGAAGGTGGTGCATCCCGTGAGAAATCAAGGGAACTAATTTTTGTACAATGGAAAGTTGTATTTTTTTGTGTACATATTTTTTTATAATAACAATGCAACTACTTGGTAGCAAATGAAAAGCAGATGAAAATGCTGATTCTACCTACCAAACGAAAATGCAGATTCTACTTATGCTATGTTATGTGAAGAAATTTTAAGTTAATCAAAAGCAAAATGGTTTCCCAAAATGATTTTATATTAGAATAAGTACTTAGAGTGCTTAATGCCCAAATCACCAATTATGCAATAAAACTATGATGCATGCCCATGCGGTTTAATTAAAATTACCATGAAAAATAAATGACTTTTTTGTGATTTCAAATTTCTAATTTTTTTTTTTTACTTTTCATAGTGACATTGCTTAGAATAAAAACTACTTAAAACGCAATATCCAAATCCTACTTATACATTGTCTAACTAATTGCTAAACTGATGGTTAATTAATTAATTAACTACATGATTAAAATGCTACAATACTAAGCTGCTAAATGAAGCTAAGCCATGAGATATGCAAAAATGCCAAAGACGCACATTCTAAGATTTTTTTATTTTTTCAAATGCAATCTAGATGACCCAAAAATGAATTAGCTAATCTAAATTAAGAGTGGACTTAAAATGACCAACGTGCTCCTGAATATGCAAAAATGACCAAAATGCCCCTGAATGTGCAAATGACCAAAATGCCCATGGATGACCCTAATGCCAAATAAAAAATAAATTGATTTAAATTGAAAGGATATGGATAAAAATGGGTGTCTACACTAACAAGGTTAACTTTCGAAACGTAAGGAATTAATTTGTTCCAAAAAAAAACATAAAGGATTATTTTGTTTCAAAAGAAAAACATAAGAGATTTTTTTGGGTATTTAACCGAGGAAAGATGATTGTTGGCAATATATAATTCTACCAGATTTTCTTCAAGGAAACTTTCCTATAAGAAGGTTAGAGGACAAACCTAGGTACGATGATAGAGTTATAATTAGGGCTGCAAACGGGTCGAGTCGGTTCGGGTATTCAAGATTCATTATCCGAATTATTCTATTCAGGTTTTAGAATGTTTGAACTGACACCGAACCGAATGGAAAATAACCGATATTTTCAGTTCGGTTCGGGGTTTTTATGCGGGTATTCGGGTATTTGGAACAATGAAAGTTTAGACTTCAAAATAATAAAATTTAACTATTCTTCTCTAACATTCCATACAGGTACAACAATATTCATTGATAAATTGTAGACAGGGAGCTAAACATGATACGTACAATTATCGATCCATTACACAATCCATGAAATAAAAAAACCTTATCCATCCATTAAATAGTCCATGAAATAAGAAACCATACTTGGTCTAGAACATAGCATATTCTAAATGGAAAACCACATGAATGAAAAGTGAAACAAATGTCTTTTCCTAAAAAAAAAACAATCCATAACAGAAAACATCAGTGTACATCAATTCAACAACAATAAAGCACAATGATAGGGTGTTGGTTGTTTCTTCCATCTTCAAATCCCTAAAGTAACAATGAGAAAAAGAATTGAGTTACAATAAGATCTAACCAATAATCATAAATGTAAAAAATTTCGCATAAAATTACTACGAACAGTAAATTATCAATTACCTCACGAGCATTTATCTTCAAGTCAATCATCAATAAGTAGCCTTGTTTCATTGAGCACCAAATCCACAAAAGCTTAAAAATTGGAAAGAGCATACATAAGAAAAATTTAATAAGTTGCTAATAAAGAGTGAAAGAATAAAAATACTAAATATGAAAGTAATTTACCATTCTCAACTTGTTCCAATTCTTCAATTTTTTCTTCATTCTCAACTGGTATAGAGAAGGACCTTAGCCAATTTTGTGCACAAATGAGGCACTCAACAACTTTCGGAGTCAAAGAACTTTGAAATGGATCAAGAATACGCCCTCCAGTGCTAAAAATAGATTTTGAAGCTACTGTCGACACAGGAATGGCTAATATATCTCGAGCCATCAAACTAAGCACTGGATAGATGTTGTTGTTCTTCTTCCACCAGGCTAGTATGTCAAAAAAATTTTCATCTTTTTCATCTTTTTCCTCCAAATACTTATCTAATTCTGATTTGCCCTCTATGACTTGACTTTCTGACCTTTTCCTCTTATACTTTGCTCTCAAATAACCAGCCATGTCCTTTGACTCAACATTCTCCTCCACAACCACATTTGATTGAGAACCAAAACTTGGTTCTTCATTAGGTATGCCACTTGCTAAACTGTAATGCTTAAATAGAGTAGTTAAAGTCTTTTTCACTATGGAGCACAATTCAGCAGCTTTTTCAGCCTTATAAACCTCCTCTATCACAAACATTGCACAGTCCAACTTATGCCTAGGATCTAAAATCACAGCAATAAACAACAATGGATTAAGGTTTGTAACATTACCCTAATACTTATGGTACTTTTATTTCATTCTAAAGGCCATTGACTTTATACTTGGATTTGGATGATGTATTTTGTCATTGATGTGCATTCCAATACCAAAAATAGTATGAAAGTACTCATTGCTAGTGACATACAAAGAACGAGATAACTTTAAAGGAGAATCATAAAAGGCTTCTAGAAAAGGCAACATGGCACGTGCATTATCCCAATCTGTCGCAGTAGGCAAGCCCTTCATTCTTGCACCCCTCAGCTCATCCCTATACTTAAGTCGAGTTCCACCTAGTTTCAACATCTAGGCAAGCCAATTTATTGCTCTCTATCTTTTCTTGTTCGGCACAAGTCTTAAACCTTTGCAACCTAGCAGGAGATGATCTCACATACTTTACAGCAGAACGGATTCTAAAGATTGAATCATCTAAATCTTTCAAACCCTCCTTCACTGTAAGGTTCAATATATGAGCACAACACCTCATATGAAGACATTCACTCCCTAAAACAGCTTGCTTCCAACTGTTTAGTCTTTTTTTTCAAATATTTGATGGTAAGGTCATTAGAACTAGCATTATCTACTGTGACTATTAAAACTGTATCTATTGCCCATTCAAGCAAGTGTTTTTCAACACATTTTCCTATCACATCACCTGAATGACTAGGGATGGGAGTGAAATTCAAAACTCTTTTATGTAATTTCCAATCAGAATCAATAAAATGAGCAGTGAGGCACAAATAACTAAGATTCTGCCTAGAACTCCATAAATCAGTAGTGAGACAAACCCTTTGTTTAGATTTCTTGAAATAGTCAAACAACTTCAACTTTTCCTCCAAATAGATTTCCATGCAATCTCTTGTTATAGTGGTTCTAGAAGGGACTACAAATCTAGGTTGCATCATTTGACAAAATTCACGAAATCCATCATGCTCAACAATCCTAAAAGGCAGCTCATCCTTAATAATCATCATAGCACAATATTTTCTACACAAGGCTTGATCAAATTTCCAAACATTATCCCCTCCCTCTTGCGTAGCAGATTTAAAATTCAATGTCTTTTGTTTATTATCAGCCACATTAAAAGGGTATTTAGCATATCTATTTAAATGGTTACGCAATGAAGGTGTACCACTCTTGCTTGGACATTTAATATGCTTACCGCAATAATTACAAGAGGCTTTTTGGTCATCTCTATTGGTGCAAGGAAGTTTACTAAAGTGTTCCCATACATTAGAAGTGGTGGTACCTGATCTATTCCCTGGTTTAAGAATACTGGGTGGGATGTTAGAAACATTACTTGTAATGCCAGCTTGTGTAGTAGGTGTATGGACAGCATGAACATGTGTTTGAGCTGCTGGGGTTGAAGGAAATGGCAATGAAGGCTCTGCACTGCCTGTTCCTGTGCCTGTGCCACCACAAGTGCTTTTAATCTCATGAGGAAAAGGTTCACTTGATGCAGTTGAATCCATGCTTATCAAAAGTTACAAGCTGCATTTTAGTTCATAATATATAAAATCAGAACTTGTTATAATATGAAACAAAATACATATATGGCCAATTACAGAAAAATTAAGGATGTAATAATTTGCTAATGGCTGCATCGTTTTTTGTGAATATCAAAAAATTAAGGATTTATGATTTTATAAATGAAATGCTAAAAGATTACGAAATCAACTTACGGGAATCTCAAATATTGAAGGAAATGGGAGACCGCCGGCGCTGTGACGCTTTAAAAGATGAATGAAGACTGATTGAGCTAAAAACAACCCGATTTTTATGGCTATTTTACTATGTTTTTGGACCCATTTATGCTTAAATATATGCTATTTTGTTAATATTTGTGTTTTGAGTCTTTAAATGATGTGAAAATGAGAAATTGTTATTTTTCACTATTTTTGGAGCTATTTTGATGACTTTTTACACAGATTTGAGCAAAGCAATTTTGAGCATAGATTTGGAAGATTCGAAGTTCGTGATTTGAAGACTTATTGAAGATAATCTGAAGACTTGAAGATTATTGAAGAATTATTTCAAGAGCAAGAATTGAAGATTGGAGCTTTAATTACGAAGGATTGAAGACAAGCCATGGATAAGCCTTTAAGCTAAGGAATTTTGGATATTTTATATTGGAAAATAGTCAGCCCATATAAGCCCATAATTGTAGTTGAAATCCCAATTAATGACGCCTATATCCAAGGAGATATCCAATTCCCGCTTCTAGTCCTAACAGGATTAGGATTCAGTGCAGTTTTGGTAGAAAAATCATAAATTTCTACTCAGATCTCCGTTCGAAGCCCATGAGTATTTGTTGGAAAGATAATTCCGAGATCTACAACTTTCCTTTGAAGTCCAAGACCCAGTTCTGCCGTTTTCAAGCCCAGAAATGCCGTCGAAGTTCCTGCACGAATTCAGGATTTGTCAGGATCCTATTTTGACTAGGATTTTGGTTCTAGGAAGACTTTTAAACTAACTTAGAATCTAAGTTAGACTCTAAACCGTCCTAGACCTCTTTCCTACTTAGAATTGGATTACCTAGGGTTATTTCCACTATAAATAACCACCTCCTGTAACACAAATCACAAACTTTACACACCCACATACTTTTCATAGTTTTAGATCTTTTCTTCTAGTTTTTAGACAAGGGTGCCGCCACCCTCTCTAGCCATAGAGAGGTGCGGCATACCTTGGTTATTTTGCAAGGAGATTTCGCCCCTTTCTAGTTCTGTAAGTACTCTTATGGCGCTCATGGATTTTGTTGAATCCATGAGTACCTAAATTCTTAATACTTCTAATCCTTTGGTGAATTCAATCAATTGATATGGTGAGATTTTTGTGCTTATAATTTAGTATTTTATTTTTGATAGATAGCATGTTAAACTCTGTTTTAAACCATGACCTTGATTTTTATTGGTTTATGCGGTCGATAAATTGATAATTTGAGAGATCTATTGCTAAGTCAGGCGGAACAGTTAACTCTCGAGTCTGATTGTTTGGTAGCGAATTGATGACGTTTAATAGATGCTCAATGGGTTTTTCATGCCAATGATCATATTTATCTAATTGTTGTATGGTTTTACTAGTTAAGCATGTCTGAAAGAACTAATTAAATAGTTGATCTTAATGCTTTGTTGCTTGGTGAATCTTTAAGCCTTAATCGGGTAATTGATTTGTTAAGTTAATGAAAGGGGTAATTTAAGTCTTAATCGGGTAATCTTATCTAAATAGCATGTTAGGGTTTTCCCTAGGTCAGTTATCATCAAGGATTTAATACTGAATTCATCTTTTAAATCAAGGACCCATTATCAATTTGATTGTTTTCTACCATTGGAGAAGAAGCATTCTTTATAATTATTGTTTTCTTTCTTATTTGCCAAAGATCTAGATTTAATTTACTCTGCTTTGTTTCTAGTATAATTGCTTTCTTTTTAATTGTTATTCTTAACCCTCTGCTTTTACGTATTGTTTTTGAGAGATTTTAAGGATTGTATTTTGGGATAAAGTCTATCAACCTTCTTTGTGGGATCGACCCCTACTTGCCCTATCTACTTAGTTAGGATTTTGTGGGGATCATTTTTATGATTGCTGACGACCGATTATAAATTTTGGCGCCGTTGCCGGGGAAGGAAAATAGACTCATCTGAAGACGAATCCTGGGAATTTTCTCTTAGTCTCTGCGTTTTCTCTAAAAAAAAAATTCAGCGTTTTTAATTAAAAAAAATTTCCTTTTTCTTTGCGTTTTTTTCTAAAAAAAAAAATTGTTTTTGCGTTTTTAATTTTTTGTGTCTTGCGTTTTTTTTTTAAAAAAAATGGGTTTTTGCGTCATAAAAAAAATATTTTTTGTTTCTGCGTATTCAGAAAAAAAGTATTTTCTTTTATTTTTTGTCTTTAATTTTAATTTTGTTTAAGAACTTTTACTACTAACAATTTTTCTTTTGAGTTTTTTGAGTTTTTCTAGGAAACTGCATGGCAAAGACAAGAAGTAGTGGTATAGAAGACTTTGAATTTGATCCAGAGCCAGAAAGAATACTATTTTCGCTAAGGAAGGAGAAATCAAATCGACAACAAGAAGAGGAGTCATCCAATTCAAGTTCTCAACCAAATTCTCCTAGATCTGCTGTTTCAACATCGTCACAAGACATGGCAAACGAAGAACCTAAGATCCTGAGAGAGCTTTCTGCACCAAACGTCAATGCAGAACGCTTAGCAATTCGATACCCAGATACGACTGCAAATTTTGAGATTAAATCTGGATTTATTCAAATTTTACCCAAGTTTCATGGTCTGTCTGGAGAAGATCCTCACCGACATCTTACAGATTTCCAGATTGCCTGCACATCAACAAATATTCAAGGTATCACTGAAGACCAATTCAAGCTAAGAACTTTTCTGTTCACTCTTGTGGATCGTGCAAAAGATTGGTTGTACCTCTTACCAACTGGTTCAATCACATCTTGGAAGAGCCTTAAGAAGTTGTTCTTGGAAAAGTACTTTCCTACTCATAAAGTATCAAGTATAAGGAAGGAGATTTGCAGAATTAAGCAACGCCATGGAGAAACAATTCATGAATATTGGGAACGTTTCAAGACACTATGTGCGAGCTGCCCCAATAATCAAATCATTGAACAATTGCTGATCCAATACTTCTACGAAGGATTACTACCGTTTGACAGATCTTCCATAGATTCTGCAAGGGGAGGAGCTTTCATAGACAAAACTCCCACCGATGCTTGGACTTTAGTGGAGAACATGGCTGCCAACACTCAACAATTTGGATCTCGAGAAGACTATTCAAAAGAAGGCAATACAAGAAGAATCAATGAAGTTTCTACCCATTCCAACTCACTGGAGCAACAACTTCAAGAAACAAATCAGCAAGTCGCTGCGCTCATTGATTTATTCAATGCGAATTTTTCAAGTGTGCCTAAGAGTTGTGGTATTTGTAAACAAGGACACTACACTGATAAGTGCCCTTCTTTGGAACACACCGCACAAGAAGTCAATGCTGTTGGAATGCAAGGAGCATATCAAAGGAAGCCTGAACCTTATTGGAGAGCCGAGCAACCAAGTCAACAATATGGGAACCAAGGTAACTATCAAGGAAGGCCAATGAATTATTAAAGGCCTAATTTTCAACAATCTTCACAAGCTGTCGAGATGCAACAAATAAGAGAAGCTATGGAGATGATGAAAAAACAAATCAGTCAATTGGCTAATGACATGAGTGAACTCAAGACACAAGGTCAAAAAAGGATCCCATCGCAACCCAAGGTACCCCCTAAGGTGAATGTAAGTGCAATCACTTTAAGGAGTTGAAAAGAGTTGGAAAACCCTTTTCCTACCCATGCCGCACAAGATGAAGGAGAGCCGAGCTACACCGAAGAAGAATTGCAAGTGCCTGACAAAGAAATCAAGATTGAAGATGAGCCCAAAAAAGATGGCGCAACCACCAAGGAGATAGCCGCCGACAAGACTGATTCCACGGTACATGCCGCCATTCCTTTTCCATCAAGATTG
This sequence comes from Corchorus olitorius, assembly GCA_001974825.2. Lineage (NCBI taxonomy): Eukaryota > Viridiplantae > Streptophyta > Magnoliopsida > Malvales > Malvaceae > Corchorus > Corchorus olitorius. The sequence continues at coordinate 63,025 of AWUE01019057.1, forward strand.
AAGAAGTCAAAGAAAGAAGATGATGATCAAGATATTTTGGAGATACTTCGAGCTGCGCCGAGACACATGGCCCGGACAGGACCGGCCATAACCGAGTCGCGCCGAGACACGTGCCCGACCATGGCCCGGCCATCCGAGCCACCTGCCCTGCCAGCCGAGCCATTTGCCCGGCCCTACCCGGCCACAACAGCATCCGCCGCACGCCTCGCCTGGTTAAGACCGGCCACAGCCCGACCATCCCATGCTTCTACCCGGCCATATCCGCCCAGTGTCGCGCCATTACCAAGCCCCAACCGGCCATCCACCGAGCCACCTCAAGTTTTCACCAAGTTAGGACCGGCCATCACCGTGCCATTACCGGCCAAATGCTTTGCAAGCCATCCATACACCGTGCCACCACCGGCCATGCCCGTGCCATCACCATTCCAAGCCGCCACATACCCCTTGATGATTTCAAGTCTTGATAAAATTCAACTTGAAGTTCTCAAAGCCATCAATGATACTCTCAAAATCATTGTGGGCTTGTTGAAGGAATATATCCATAATTCCTTCACCCTTGAAGAATAATTTCAAGGCAGTCTAGCCAAAGACCTTAAAGAAAGGCGCTTATTGGGAGGCAACCCAATGATTTCACATGAAGAACCAAAGGAAAGCAGATGGAGCTTAATTTGGACAATTGCAAGATGAATTCGAGGAGTCCAGTTTCAGAAGCCATGATTCGCGAAACTTATGCCTACAAACAAAGAAGCTTTCTTTAACTCTATCTTTTTAATTTCCCTTGCATTATTTTGTCTTGATTGATTATTGCTTTGATTGCTTGCATATTCTTTGATGTGAATTAGTTATTATTGTTAGTTTTTATTTCCTGCATTTAAATAAACCCCATGAGCATGCGTAATATCAATTGTTTGTGTTAATTTCTCATGTGTTTTCACATTTAGGACAATGTGTCTTTTCATTGTGGGGGAGAGAGTCTAGCTTAATAGGGAGTCTGCATGCATTAATTTGATCATAATCTTAATCAATGTCATATTTTTTTCGAAAATTTTGAAATTTTGCATGTATTGAGTGATTTGATTTAAATATGATTAAAGAATGCTTAGAATTTTCAAGAAAGTTTTATTTTATTGATTGATTGATTGTATGATATCTTATTTCTTAGAATTAGGTATAATTAGAGTTTTGTGATATGAACCTATTGTTCATTATTTCTATGATTGCCTATTTCTAGAACTTGTGTTTAATCTTTATTGAAATTACAATTATGATAGTATGTTATGGATATGTCAAAAATAAGTGTGGGGGACTACTTATATAAAAGGGTAGTTAAAAAATTGTTTTCATAAAAAGAAGTGCTTTCATGCAAGAGGAGAAGAGGTATTTCTGCATATATTTAAAAAAAAATCAATCCATTGTTGTCACTCTTTTCTTTAACAAAAGGAGTTAGTAACCCTTGGAAAGAGGATAAGAGGCATGGAATTGCAGAAATATTGTCCCTCTGAAAAAATAAAAAGAAGGAGTCCTTCTAGAGTGCTAGTAGCCTCAAAAATGGGAGTTAGTAACCCCAAATCATGAACACTTCAAGGTTAGTAACCTCAATTTTCTAAAAATCAATTACCCTTTGAAAATCTATTATAACCCACATGAAAACCCTTGATTTGTATACATGATATGCATTCCTTTGAGTAATGGAGATAAAGGTGAAGACATAAGCTTATGGAAAGAAGTAGTTATAGGATGTGATGAATGGTAAGTGATTAGAACTACTTTAATTATGGTTACTTAAGAATAAAGATGCTTGCTATTTGTTAATCTTTTGAATTGAGTGCTCTTATGATTTTTTGTTATTTTGATTTCATAATTGCATTGATCCTAATATATGTATGCATTCAAAGTTTTTGGAAGGTTTAAATTAAGATGGAATTTTGATTGGCATTAGTTTAAGATTATAGGATTGTTTTTTGTGCTCAAGTTTAGTGTTTGTCATAGTTTTCTACACTAGTTTACTAGGGACTAGCAAAGATTTAGTGTGGGGGAAATATGATTGAGCTAAAAATAACCCTATTTTTATGGCTATTTTACTATGTTTTTGGACCCATTTATGCTTAAATATATGCTATTTTGTTAATATTTGTGTTTTAAGTCTTTAAATGATGTGAAAATGAGAACTTGCTATTTTTCACTATTTTTGGAGCTATTTTGATGACTTTTTACACAGATTTGAGCAAAGCAATTTTGAGCATAGATTTAGAAGATTCGAAGTTAGTGATTTGAAGACTTATTGAAGATAATTTGAAGACTTCAAGATTATTGAAGAATTATTTCAAGAGCAAGAATTGAAGATTGGAGTTTTAATTGCGAAGGATTGAAGACAAGCCATGGATAAGCCTTTAAGCTAAGAAATTTTGGATATTTTATATGGGAAAATACTCAGCCCATATAAGCCCATAATTGGAGTTAAAACCCCAATTAAAGCCGCCTATATCCAAGGAGATATCCAATTCCCGCTTATTCCCGCTTCTAGTCCTAACAGGATTAGGATTCAGTGCAGTTTTGGTAGAAAAATCATAACTTTCTACTCAGACCTCCGTTTAAAACCCATGAGTACTCGTTGGAAAGCTAACTCCGAGATCTACAACTTGCCTTTAAGTCTAAGACTCAGTTCTGCCGTTTTCAAGCCCAGAAATGCCGTCGAAGTCCCTGCAGGAATTCAGGATTTTTCAAGATCCTATTTTGACTAGTATTTTGGTTCTAGGAAGACTTTTAAGCTAACTTAGAATCTAAGTTAGACTCTAAACCGTCCTAGACCTTTTTCCTACTTAGAATTGGATTATCTAGGGTTATTTCCATTATAAATAACCACCTCCTGTAACACAAATCACATACTTTACACACCCACATACTCTTCATAGTTTTAGATCTTTTCTTCTAGTTTTTAGGCAAGGGTGCCGCCACCCTCTCTAGCCATAGAGAGGTGCGGCATACCTTGGTTATTTTGCAAGGAGATTTCGCCCCCTTCTAGTTCTGTAAGTACTCTTATGCCGCTCATGGATTTTGTTGAATCCATGAGTACCTAAATTCTTAATACTTCTAATCCTTTGGTGAATTCAATCAATTGATATGGTGAGATTTTTGTGCTTATAATTTAGTATTTTATTTTTGATAGATAGCGTGTTAAACTCTATTTTAAACCATGACCTTGATTTTTGTTGGTTTATGCGGCCGATAAATTGATAATTTGAGAGATCTATTGCTAAGTCAGGCGGAACAGTTAACCCTCGAGTCTGATTGTTTGGTAGCGAATTGATGACGTTTAATAGACGCTCAATGGGTTTTTCATGCCAGTGAACATATTTATCTAATTGTTGTATGGTTTTACTAGTTAAGCATGTGTGAAAGAACTAATTAAATAGTTGATCTTAATGCTTTCTTTAAGTCTTAATCGGGTAATTGATTTGTTAAGTTAATGAAAGGGGTAATTTAAGCCTTAATCGGGTAATCTTATCTAAATAGCATGTTAGGGTTTTCCCTAGGTCAGTTATCATCAAGGATTTAATACTGAATTCATCTTTTAAATCAAGGACCCATTATCAATTTGATTGTTTTCTAGATTTAATTTACTCTCTTTGTTTCTAGTATAATTTCTTTCTTTTTAATTGTTATTCTTAACCCTCTGCTTTTACGTATTGTTTTTGAGAGATTTTAAGGATTGTATTTTCTGATAAAGTCTATCAACCTTCTCTGTGGGATCGACCCCTACTTGCCCTATCTACTTAGTTAGGATTTTGTGGGGATTATTTTTATGATTGCTGACGACCGATAAAAGACATTACAGAAAACGGAGTTAGAAGAAGAGGATGAAGAAAATGGCTTAATGATTTAGGGTAATTAGTCGTTTAGTGTGAAGAAGAAAATGAGAATGGGAGAAGACATGGGGAGCGAGCGGCGCTGGTAAAACTAAAAATTGAATCTAAAGTCTGAGGGTTTTAGAATTTAGGGCATGTAAAAAGGAATTGAGTTTTATGGTTTATGGGCCAAAAATAAGTAACATTGATTGGCCCAAAACATAATATAACTATAAGATGCAAAATTGGGCTTTTTCTAAATTTTAGTCCATATGGACAAAAAATGTCCATTTGGAAAAACCGAACCCGACTCGAATAAGGTTATTCCATGAGATCTTGTGTCCATGTCCGAACCGAATTTTGAATACCTGACCCGAACCGTAACAGACCGACCGGTCCGACTCGATTTTTCGGTTAATTCGGTTTTGATGCACAACCCTAGTTATAATGCTACAAATTTATCGAGGGATGGGACCAGTAAGCATATTGTATCCTAATGACAGGGCTCTCAAATATTTAAATTGTAACCCAATAGTTCTAACTACATATACAAGCTATTACATGTCTATCTATATTTTCTCTACATAATTTCTATTACATGCTTTCCTCATTTAAGTTGTACATGAAGCCTAGCGCGCCGGCAAGAACCTTTTAAATACTAATAAAAATATCAAGGGATTCCTATTATATGTAGTTGTAAATTATAAATTATATTATATTATGACCCAACTCAATTTTCTACAACATATAATTTTATTTAGCTAAAAAGTGTGCCTGGTTGAGGATATTTAAGAGGGAGCTTCATTTTGATAGGGATTTTTTAAAATCTAAATTTAAAAAACTTGGTTTGGCAAAATTATATTGGGTTTTTAAATATCATGGGGAATTGGAAAGAAATATTTAGAGGGCCCAAAACCCCTATTCAAAACCCATGTAATATGGTGTCTTTTTAAAAATCCTCTTGTTTTTTAACTTAATCACCACATTAACTAACTTTCCTTTTTTATGAAATTTTTATATTTTTTAACTTAAATGATAAAAGTGTATTTTTAAAAGATGTATTTTCAATTCTAAGTTTTATTAAAAATATATATATATACATTATTACAAATCCAATAATATCTATATTGCATATTTTTATTCTTCTAATATTATTTTTTATAATTAAATATATTATTTTATTAAAAATTATGAATTCCTCACAATCTATTTCTAAAAATCTTCATTAAAACTAAGATTTTTAAAAGCTAGCATTTCAAAATGATACATTTCAAAATTCTTTCCTTTTAAAAACCTTTAAAATTTTAAGAATTCCTCATCCAAACACATTCTAAAGGAAATTCCTCTGAAAGGTTCCGGATGAAAATCTGGAAGTCAAATCCTGAGATTTGTTTTCGGTATAAAGCTTTACACTCTGCCTTACGGCAACCGAGTCCTTCTTAGGGTCCCAAGGCTTCCATGGATGTTTCCCCTCCCACTTAATTTCTCTTTCTATTGCTTCGATTTCTTCTTTGAACGCTTTACAGCCTCTTCACTACAAGAAATCACTCATATAGGGGCTTTTTTTTTTTGCATATAGGGGCGTTTTAAAACGCCACTATATGAAATCGCGGCGTTTTGAACTTCGCCGCCAAAAGCGACGGTAATAGAGAAATGCTGCTATTTCAAATAGTGGCGTTTCCACGAACGCCACAGAAATGTTTTCATCCCTTCGTCATTTTTTAATTTATAACTTTAGCGGCGTTTCTTTGTTTAATAATTTTAATTTAATGTTTTCTTTGTTCAGAAACGCCGCTAAAACGGATAAATCTAAATTTAATAATTTTCGATTAAATTATATTTAGGGGCGTTTCTTCACTATAAACGCCCCCGATTTGTGGCGTTTTCATCCTTAAATGCCACAAATTTAGAGGCGTTTACTGGAGAAAAACGCCACTAAATTTGTAAATGTCGTTACATCGGCGAGGAAAATAATATATTCGTACATTATATTTACCGACGTTTACGTGAACAAACGCCACTAATTCGTGGCGCTTATTAAAGAAAACGCCACAGATTTGTGGCGTTTTCTTCAAAGTACGCCACAAACTAGTGGCGTTTTCTTCAAAGAACGCCACAAATTAGTGGCGTTTTCTTTAAAGAACGCCAAAAATTAGTGGCGTTTCCTTTAAAGGATGCCACAAATTAGTGGCGTTTACTTCAGAGAACGCCACTGATTTGTGGCGTTTTATTCAATAAACACCATAAATTTTCATCCTTTTTTTTCTTAAAAACACAATTATTTTGGTTTTTTCTGCATTTTGGGCCAGAATTTCCATTTTGCAGTAATAAACCATTGTAATGTTAAATGGCAGTGATTCGACAAATATAAAATATAAAAGACTAAAATTGCAACAATGTTTATAAGAACTCAACTAAATTAACAAAGGAATTAATTACATTACATCGAAATGGTGTCCACATTAGCATATATATATATATATATAAATTGTTCCTAACATGATCTCACTTAAAAATCTCTATTGTTCCAGTGTTACATCAACCACAAATGAGTTAAAGGAAACAAAAGTGTATAGATACTTGGTTATCAAGGTGAGTAATCTTGACCATTGATTTCGCTTGCTCACCAGTTATCAAATTGTTGCCATTGATCTTGATTCTCTCTTCATCGGTTTTTGATTAATGAGTTTCCTTATTCATCTTCAAGACAAGAGAAGGCTTAATATCGTGTGAAGTTCACATTTTCCATTAACAGTTTTAGATTTTTTAGATATATATTAGGCAATTTGCTTTAAATGGTTTAACATTGTTTTCTTAAACAATGTCTTGTGTAATTTGAAATTGAATTTTGTAGATGAAGGAAATTGTGGTCAGGAGAATCTTACTTTTATCAATTATAATGGGTTGAGGCCGGGACGTTCAAATAATAATAGGTATGTAAGTCACATATATACATATATATGATATAATTTTTTTAGACATATTAGACCAGAAAATAAGAAACAATAAGAGTCTGTTTGTTTTGTGTGAATTTAATCACTTTCTATTAGTAAGAAATAACTTAAATGAACCAAATACTTTCTCTCCAAAATGAGAAAATATTTTAACACCCTGGAGGTGTTAAAATACTTTCTCACCTTTCTTATGAAAGTAGTTTTGAGCCTTGTTCTTAAGTTTTTGAGATTTTGTGAGACCCCAACCCAAGATGTCTTATGTATTATTAATTGGGTCCAAATATATCTTAACTTATGAGCTAAACACCCACTAAGTGACTACTTAACCTACAAAGCATAGTTTGGTTTAATAATATATACACTTTCTTTTCAAAACTAGGGTTAGACAAATTGGAAGAAGAAGGAGAACAACCAGAGAGTTTTAAAGGCTAATTTCATCACTTTTCCATCATATTTTCGTGCTAAGAGGTTAGTTTAAACAACTTCCTAACATTTTCACCTTGTAAGCATGCATTAAGGAGGGTTTTGGTTTGAAAGAGAGAGAGTTCTGGCCACCTCCACCGACCGGCGAGACTCCGGCCATAAAATTGGTATCAATAGATTCCTCTACTCATTAGGAGTTCATAGAACTTAGAATCACTCAATTTGGTTCGGTTAATCAAAACTTATGACAAGGTTTAAGTTATGAACCCTAAGTTGAAAACTGTGATCGGTGGGCCTACTTTTCTTGCCAAAATCCGGCAAACTGGAGACCTTTAGAGGCCAAACTTAGGGGTAATTGTAGTATGATGTAAGCACTGTCCATTGGTACCTTTCATACCTCCATAGGTGTTTTGAGGTGAGAGAATCGAAGTTTCAAAGATGCTTCGCCGATGGGATAAATTTGGAATTTTCAGATTTGTTCATGGAGATGAACAGTAACTAGTGACGCCCACTCTCGGCCAGAAATTGAATCGGAGAGTGTGGTTCACTCCTAGGCCGTTTTGGTGTGAAATTTGTGGGATTTGCTCAACAAAATATATTTGAGTTTCTGGAAACTTTATATAATTTTTCAGATTATAAATTATTTTTATATAAATTATTCTTTTTGGAAAAATCATTGAGAGAGTGTGGCTTAATTTTAAAGAGTTAGATTTTGAAATTTTGGTGAAAATTATATATTAATATCAGTCTTATTTTTATGTTTTTAAAATGGAGTTCCACTCTCTTGAAATTTCGAAACATATTTTCAGTGGTTTTTTTAGATAGTAAAAGTAGGTTAAATGTGGAAAATTTCGTGTAATGTTTTGAAAAGAAATTTTCAGCGGTCCCCCAATGTTGTTTAGGATTGGTTGAAGGGTAGATTGAACATGCATAATTATTGTGTATATTTGCCGTTTTCTAACGGATACTTATAACATTGCTAGGATTGTGATTGTTATTATCTTACTGTGGATTTTCTGCTATGATTGTCTTGCTAATCAGGTAAGTTTCCGAACCTTTCTGGTTATTTTCAAAATGATTGGTTTTAAATTGTTTTATAATCGGTTTTGCTGTAATTGAATGTTTTATTGTTTTGAGCTATTGAAATGGTTTCGTAAAATGGGTCAAGCATGAAAGGTAAAAATGATTTGGAATTGTGGTATTGTGAAATTGATTTGAGATTGTGAAAATTGGTTTCGCAGACTTTGATGGCTGCATAGTGGACCCGTGCCTCAGGGGGTTAAATTGATGGTGGTTCCGGAATCCATTACCATACGGTTGAAACATTGTGTAAGGTGATATCGTGTATTGTGGCAGCCTGAAAAGAACTCTATTGAAATGTTTTTAATTGTTGATCGTGATTGAGAAATTGGTTGCAAATTGTTGTTTTACTAAAGATTGTGAGTTTTGAGTAAATGGTTTTAAATGCTTGATTCAGCTAGTTAGGTTTTGTTACTTACTAGGGTCTTTAGCTCATTATGTGGTTTATATGATTTTCAGGTATTGAGCATTGGGCATTGGGTTGCATTTGGGAGAGTGCACTATGATGAATAAATTAGACATTGAATTTTAATTATGTTATTGAACCGCTTCCGCAATTGTTTATCGTTTATTATTGGGATTGTAAGATCAATTTTGGTTTAAGAGGTTTTAAAGATTTTAGACTTTTGAACTTGTTGAATTGTCTGTTGGCCTTACATGCTCATGAGTTTCACTTCATGAGTGTGTGGCGTTGTTGTGTTTCGGGCCTGCGGGTTCGGGGTGTTACAAATTAGTGGTATCAGAGCTTCGGTTGTGACTTACTAGCGACGAATTTCATGATGCGTGAGGAATGGGTAGAATAGGACTGCATATGCATACTTATGATTGTGGAATTTGTTAATTGATTATCGAATTGCTTGTGAATTCTGTGATGAATTGTAGTATGCTGCATAAGAATAAGAAAATTTGAACGATTTTTCGTACCGCCAACGTTGCAGAGAGTTCGGATGAACATGATCTTGTATTGTTGATATTGCGGAAATGAGTTACCTACTGATTTGGTTGTCTTAGATATGCATGGCTTGACGTTATATTTAGAATGGATAGGTTGGATAGATATTGTGTTGTCTTAGATTGTCATATGATGATGACAAATTTTCGAATTCCTGGACAAGAGGAATTTAGTTTTGTTGGTAGCCCTGCTAAATCTCCTCCTAGTATTGTTTTTGTGCTGCAAGCTAGACGTTTGTTGAAAAGTGAATGTTTAGCTTTTCTTGTTTCTGTCCAAAACAACCTTGATGGTGAATTGCCTAGTTTGAATAGTAATCCTATTGTACAAGACTTTTCTGATGTCCTTCCGGAGGACTTGTCTGGTCTTCCTCAAGATAGAGAAGTGGAGTTTTCTATTGATTTAGTTCCAAGTACTACACATATTTCTAAAGCTCCTTATAGAATGGCTCCAACTGAGTTGAAAGAACTAAAGGAGCAGTTGCAAGAGTTGTTGGATAAGGGTTTCATCCGACCTAGTGTTTCTCCGTGGGGTGCTCCTGTTTTGTTTGTGAAGAAGAAGGATGGTAGCATGAAGCTCTGTATTGATTATCGAGAACTGAATAAGGTGACGATGCGTAATCGATATCCTTTACCGCATATTGATGACCTTTTCGATCAAATAAAGGGAGCCCAAGTTTTCTCTAAGATTGATCTTAGGTCTGGCTATCACCAATTGAAGATTAAGGCGGAGGATGTCCCTAAGTCAGCTTTTCAAACCAGGTTTGGGCATTACAATTTTCTTGTTATGCCATTTGGTTTGACTAATGCACCAGCCGCTTTCATGGATTTGATGAATAGGGTGTTTAAGGATTCTCTGGATAAGAGTGTGGTGGTCTTTATAAATGATATATTGGTATACTCTAAGAGTATGGAAGAGCATGCATGGAGAGCACTTGAGGTTAGTATTGCAAATTCTCAGAGAAAAGAAGTTGCATGCCAAGTTTAAAAAGTGTGAGTTCTGGTTGGATAGTGTGGCATTTTTTGGACATGTAGTGTCTAAGGATGGAATCTCAGTAGACCCTGAAAAGGTGAAGGCAATTGTAGAATGGAGTCGACCTACTAATGCTACTGAAGTTAGAAGCTTCCTTGGGTTGGCTAGTTACTACGGAGGTTTGTGGAGGGATTTTCTAACATTGTAGTGCCAATGACTAAATTGACCAGAAAAGGTGCTAAGTTTGAGTGGACTGATGAATGTGAGAAAAGTTTTAAAGAGTTGAAGGAACGTCTCACTTCGGCTAATATTTTAACTGTTCCTGATGGGAGTGGAGGATTCACTATCTATAGTGATGCTTCCAAGAAAAATTTGGGTTGTGTCTTAATGCAAAATGGGAAAGTTGTGACTTATGCTTCAAGGCAGCTTAAACCTTATGAGCGGAATTATCCTACACATGACCTGGAGCTTGCAGCAGTAGTGTTCGCTCTCGAAATTTGGAGGCATTACTTGTATGGTGAAAAGTGTGAGATTTTCACTGATCATAAGTGTTTGAAGTATATCTTCACCCAGAAGGAGATTAACATGAGGCAACGAAGATGGTTGGAGTTGTTGAAAGACTATGATTTAACTATAAGTTATCATCCGGGGAAGGCAAATGTTGTGGTTGATGCGTTGAGTAGGAAGAACCATGGTAGTCTTGCAGTTATTCTTACTACTCAAAGGTCCATTTTGGATGCTTTCAAGAGGATGGAGATTGGAGTTAGGAAACATGGCTCTGAAGGGATGTTGGCTAGTTTGAAAGTTCAACCTACGTTGATTGAAAGGATTAAAGAGGCGCAATTGGTTGATTCAGCACTTCAGAGCAATTGGTTGATTCAACACTTTAGAAGGTTCGAGCGAATATTGAAAAAGGTGCTCCGTTTGATTTTAGAATCCATGATAATGGTTCTTTGAGATTTGGTGATAGGTTGTGTGTTCCTAATGATGTAGAATTAAAGAAAGTGATTTTGGATGAAGCACATTATTCTAGTTATGCTGTGCATCCTAATGGGACTAAGATGTATATGGATTTGAAGGAGTCTTACTGGTGGAATAACATGAAGAGGGAGATTGGTGAATTTGTAGCACAATGCATTGTATGCCAATAGGTGAAAGTGGAGCATCAAAGGCCAGCTGGACAGTTGCAGCCGCTTCCAATACCAGAATGGAAGTGGGAGCACATAACGATGGACTTTGTTTTTGGGTTACCTAGATCACTTCGAGGTCGTGAGTCAGTATGGGTGATTGTTGATAGATTAACGAAGTCTACTCACTTCATAGCTTTGAAGGTTGGTTATTCATTGGAGAAGTTAGTTGTTTTGTATGTTCGAGAGATTGTTAGATTGCATGGGGTGCCTGTGTCAATTGTTTCTGATCGTGATTCGAGATTTGTGGATGAGTTTTGGGGAAGTCTTCATAAGGCCTTAGGTACGAAGTTGAACTTTAGCACTACTTTTCATCCCCAAACCAATGGGCAATTAGAGAGAAACCATTCAGATTCTTGAAGATATGTTGAGCGCATGTGCCATTGATATGAAGGGTGCTTAGGATGACCATTTACCCTTACTAGAGTTCGCTTATAATAATAGTTATCAGGCGAGTATCCAGATGGCTCCATATGAAGCTTTGTATAGGAGGAAGTGTAGATCGCCAGTGTGTTGGGATAAAGTAGGTGAAAGAAAGCCTTTAGGCCCAGAAATTGTCCAACAAACAGTTGACAAGATTCAATTGATCAGAGAACGTCTCCAAACTGCCCAGAGTCGACAGAAGAGTTATGTAGATAATAGACGAAGAACATTGGAGTTTGATGTGGGAGATCATGTATTCTTGAAAGTTTCACCAACCAAGGGGGTGATGAGATTCGAAGTACGTGGGAAGTTAAGCCCTAGATTTATTGGCCCTTTTGAAATCTTGGAGAAAGTTGGAGAAGTAGCCTACCGGCTAACTTTCTCCATCATTGTCTGGTGTGCATAATATGTTCCATGTGTCGATGTTGAGGAAGTTTACTTTAGGATCCTAACCATGTGATTGAATTGGCACCTTTACCACTTAGAGAGGACTTATCTTACGATGGAAAACCAATTAAGATAGTTGATCATAAGGAGCAAGTTTTGAGAAGGCGGACTATTCCATACGTAAAAGTGCAATGGCGTAACCGTTCAGAGAGAGAGGTGATCAGTCGTCGGCAATCATAAAAATAATCCCCACAAAAACCTAACTAAGTAGATAGGGCAAGTAGGGGTCGAATCCCACAGAGAAAGGGAATAGACTTATCCAAAGGATAAAAACTTCTCAAGAATCACTCAAAAGAATTACTCAAAAACAGGGGATTAAAGATATGAATTATAAAGAAAACAATTAAACTAAAAATAAAGCAAAATAAATTAAATCTAAGCTATGGCAATCAATAAAGAAAACAATAATAAGAAAGCATACTTCTTCTCCAATGGTTGAAATCAATCAAATTAACTATGGATCCTTGATTTAAAAGATGAATTTAATATTTTATTCTCAATTAAAAAATTGGTTTAGGGAAAACCCTAACATGTATATTAGATAAAATTACCTTGGTCCAGCTTAAATTATCCCTTTTATTCTTAACAACCAATTGCCTTGGTCCGACTTCTCAGTTGATAAGAACAAAGCATTAAGAACAATTATATATTTTTCACACATGCATAGCAAGTATAACCAAACTTATTCTTTCAAATAAGGTTAATTAATCCCTTGGAAGAAATTGGTCCTTCACTTCCAATTGTTACCACACAATCAAACTTGGATTGGTCCTTCTACGTTTGGTTTAACAATAGATCCGTCAAATCATATCAATAGCTGTAGTTCTAAATCAACAATTATCAAGATCATAAAATAAAGCAGAGATTAAATAACTATTTATCAAGAACAAACATCAAATTATAAGCACACAAATCTCACCATAATTAATTGATTAAAATCACCAAAGGATAAGAAGTATTAAGAATTTAGGTACTCATGGATTTGGAAAAATCCATGAGAGGCATAAGAAAACTTACAGGACTTGAAGGGGCGGAATACTCCTTAGCCTTCAACAAGGGATATCGCACCTCTTTATGAAAAGAGAGGGTGCGGCACCCTTAGCCTAAAACTAGAGAAAAAACTAGAAAATAAAAGAAAAGGAAAAAGATGTAGAATTGTGTTTTCTAGGGTTACATAAGGTGGCTATTTATAGTGGATTAAGTAGACTCCATATAGACTTAGGAAGGGTATAGGACGTTTAGAGGCTTGACTTGGTCTCCAAGTTGGCTTAAAAGTCTTCCTAGAACCGAAATTAGAGTGAAATTCGGACTCTAGAAAATTCTGGAATTGTACAATAATTTCGACAGCAATTTCGGGCTTGAAGATGGCAGAACTGGGCTTTGGGCTTCAAAGAAAAGTTGTATATCTCGGAGTTAGCTTTCCAGCGCCTACTCACGCGCCTTATTTGGAGGTCTGAGTAGAAATTTATGGCCTTTTTACCGAGACTGCGTTGAATCCTAATCCAACTAGGACTAGTATGCGGGAATTGGATATTTTGCTTGGTTTATGCGGCAACAATTGGGTTTTTAACTCCAATTGTGGGCTCATATGGGTTGAGTATTAACCCATATAAAATATCCAAAACTCCATGTCTTCAAGGTCTTCTTCATAACTTATATTCAATCATTTGCAATTTAAGCTCAATCCTCAATTCTTGCTTCTTGAAATAATTCTTCAATGATCTTCAATTCTTCAAATTATCTTCAACAAATCTTCAATCACGAACTTCGAATCTTCAAATCTTCACTCCAAATTGCTAAGTCCATATTTGTGCAAAAAGTCATCAAATTAGCTCCAAAAATAGTGAAAAACAACAAGTTTCCACTTTTCTTGTCTTCAAGACCTAAAAACACAAATACTTGCAAAATATGGTGAAAACCACATATAAAAATACCAAAAAGCATAGGAAAATAATCATAATAATAGGCTTAATTTTGGCTCGATTTAGAGGCTACATGGGAATTGAAATCAGGGATCAAGGAAAAGTATCCCGAACTATTTGAAACAAATGGTACGTAAAGTTTAGATGACTAAACTTCTTTTTAGGGGGGAAGAATGTGAGACCCCAACCCAAGATGTCTTATGAATTATTAATTGGGACCAAATATATCTTAACTTATGAGCTAAACACCCACTAAGTGACTACTTAACCTACAAAGCATAGTTTGGTTTAATAATATATACACTTTCTTTTCAAAACTAGGGTTAGACAAATTGGGAGAAGAAGGATAACAACTACAGAGTTTTGAAGGCTAATTTCATCACTTTTCCATCATATTTTCGTGCTAAGAGGTTAGTTTTAACAACTTCCTAACGTTTTCACCCTGTAAGCATGCATTAGGGAGGGTTTTGGTTTGAAAGAGAGAGAGTTCCGGCCGCCGATCGGCAAGCCACCAGCCATAAAATTGGTATCAATAGATTCCTCTAATCATTAGGAGTTCATAGAACTTGGAATCACTCAATTTGGTTGGGTGAATCAAAAGTTATGTCAAGTTTAAGTTAAGAACCCTAAGTTGAAATTTGTGATCGGTGGGCCTACTTTCCTTGCTGGAATCCGGCAAACCGGAGGCGTTTAGAGGCCAAACTTATGGGTAAATTGTAATATGATGTAAGCTCTGTCCATTGGTACCTTTCATACCTCCATAAGTGTTTTAAGGTGAGAGAGTCGAAGCTTCAAAGATGCTTGGCCGATAGGATAAATCTGGAATTTTCAGATCTGTTCATGGAGAAGATGAACAGTAACTGGTGATACCCACTCTCGGCCAGAAATTGAATCGGAGAGTGTAGTTCACCCCTAGGTCATTTTGGAGTGAAATTTGGGGGATTTGCTCAACAAAATATTTCTGATTTTCTAGAATTTTTATATAAATTTTTCAGATTACAAATTATTTTATATAAATTATTCTTTTTTGGATAATGATTGAGAGAGTGTGGCTTAATTTTAAAGAGTTAGATTCTGAAATTTTGGTGAAAATTATATACTATTTCCTAGGGAAATTACTTAAAGGCCAAATTAAGGATTAATGTGGTGCCACCTTTTGGCTTTTTTTGGTCTTTTCTCACTCTTTGGATGACTAAAAAGCCCCTCTATGAGTTTCTCCCCTTCCTTTTCCTACTACCCTTTTTTGTCATTACTCATTTCCCTTCCTTAATTGCTTTTAATTAATGTTTCCCCCCCCTCCCCTTTTCTTTTTTCCTTTTACCAACTCAGCTGCTGCTTCCTTTCAACTCCTTAGTGCTGATCAATCTTCAGGTTTGCCAAAAATCAAACATTTCATTACTCCCCTCTGTTTTCACCTTCACATCTCTTTCCTTTTTCTTCTCCTTCCATATCCCTTCACCATGGACCGTTCAATGTTTTTCCCCTTCTGAATTAAACCACACTTTCTTCAATGCATATATTATTATCCAATTAACACCATATTTCATTACATCTTTACACTTCCTATTACTTACAAATAAAAGCATGTTCTTTGACCTTCTTAGTTTTGCATGTCTAAAAGTTAGTTTACAAAGATTTATGGCAATAGCAAGAGACAATATTGAAACTAATCCATTTATATTGCATTTTAACTGCAACCTTATATAATTCAATCAATTAATCAAGCACCACTCTATAACAAAGAATGTCTGTGGACCTTATATAATTAATTATATTAATATCCTTATTCAATCAGTTATCAAGCACCACTCCGAAACAAAGAATGCCCGTAGCGTTAGCGCGGGCTAATATGACTTGTATATATTAATATTAGTGTTATTTTTATGTTTTTAAAATGGAGTTCCACTCTCTTGAAATTTCGAAAGTATTTTCAATGGTTATTTTAGATAGTAAAAGTGTGTCAAATGTGGAAAATTTCGTGTGTGTGTTTTCTAAATGTTTTGAAAAGGAATTTTCAGCGGTCCCCAATGTTGTTTAGGATTGGTTGAAGAGTAGATTGAACATGCATAATTATTGTGTATATTTGTTGTTTCTAACGGATAGTTATAACATTGCTAGGATTGTGATTGTTATTATCTTGCTGTGGATTTTGTATTGTGATTGTCTTACTAATCAGGTAAGTTTCCGAACCGTTCTGGTTATTTTCAAAATGATTGGTTTTAAATTGTTTTATAATCAGGTTTGCTGTAATTGAATGTTTTATTGTTTTGAGCTATTGAAATGGTTTCGTAAAATGAGTCAAGCATAAAAGGTCAAAATGGTTTGGAATTGTGGTATTGTGAAATTGATTTGAGATTGTGAAAATTGGTTTTGGGGACTTTGATGGTTGAGATGTTGATCGTGAAATGTTTTCAATTGTTGATCGTGATTGAGAAATTGGTTGAAAATTATTGTGTTACTAAAGATTGTGAGTTTTGAGTAAATGGTTTTAAATGCTTGATCCAGCTAGTTAGGTTTTGTTACTTACTAGGCTCTTTAGCTTATTATGTGGTTTATATGATTTTCAGGTATTGAGGATTGAGCATTGGGTTGCATTTTGGAGAGTGAACTATGATGAATAAATTAGACATTGAATTTTAATTATGTTATTGAACCGCTTACGCTTTTGTTAATCGTTCAATATTGGGATTTGTAAGATCAATTTTGGTTTAAGAGGTTTTAAAGATTTTAGACTTTTGAACTTGTTGGAGTGTTTGTTAGCTTTACATGCTCATAAGTTTCACTTCATGAGTGTGTGGCGTTGTTGTGTTTCAGACCTACGGGTTCAGGGCATGACAGATTTATCAGAGGATATTTTAATAAATTTGACTTTACTTTCATGGGAAAATAACAATCCAACCAAACATTCTAAAACACTTTTCTAGAAATTTAATTTAAATTTTAGAGGGTTAAACAAACATTCTAAAGTACTTTCCTTAAAGTGTGTTTGGATGAGGATATTCAGGGGGTTCATTTGGATAGGAAATTTTTGAAATCTAAAATTAAAAAAAATAGTTCGGTTTTTCAATATCTTTAGAGGGATTTTTGCAGGGCCCAAAACATCATTTCAAAATCCACCTATAGTTGTGTTTTTTTGTAAATCCCTTGTGTTTTATAGTTAACTATCCATATTAATTATGTTTCCTATTTTTATTCAACTTTTATATTTTTTAATTTCAATTAAAAAAACTCATTTCAACAATATTTTTATATATTATTATCGTTATTAATAAATTTTATACATTTTTTTATAAATCTAATAATACCCATATTGCATATTTTTATATTCTTAACATTATTTTTCTAATAATTGATTTTTTAATCTTTTAAAATTCCATATACTCCAAATTCTTATTTTATCCAAACTAAGTAATTATAAATGCTATCATTTTGAAATGATTCATTTTAAAATGTTTCATTCCTAAAGTCTTCAAACTTTTGAAAATCTTCCATCCAAACACACTGTAAAGGAAAACTTTCTAGGCCTAGACTTTTTGTAGAAAGACTTTCAACCTTTATTTCTAGTGAAACTTCCAAACGAAATCTAAGTATTTTGTTATATTTAGTATATTAGTATTATTCTTTCTTTTTGGCAAGAATATTAGTGTTATTTTTTATTAATTATCTTTTAAATGGAAAAAAATGGTTAATGGACAATAATAACTAGATATTATTCCTGTGTATTCGTGTCAGTGTTTTTTTTTTTTTTTTAAATTCAATAGTCAACACAAAGAATTTTAATTTTAAGAAGGAAAAACGTGATAGAAGGATTTTTAGTTTTGGGATGAGAAAATCTAAAATAAACAAAGAGAGTAATTAATTCAATCTTATCTCAATGTATTATTTTGGGTGAGTGAAAATATTAATTGTATGTGTAGTCAATGTGAAAACAATTTAACAAACCAATCAACTCTAGACAAATTTTAGTAGAGAATTATCAAATACTGAACATACAACAGTTTGGGGATAAGTTTAGTATTAAGGTATTATAATTTTATTCTAGCAAAAGAAAAAGAAAAACTTAAAGAAAAAAAAAACATCTCTTATTCGGGTGGTTTAGTGGTAAGATGCCGCAGTCATAGAGTGGGTGGAGTTTAAGAGGAAGTGAGGAAGCCGGGATGGAGAGGCCTTGGGTCAATGATGTCATTATTTTTGGCGAAAAAAAAAGAAAGAAAAGAAAAAAAAATTAATTTCACTAAAAACGCATACATATTCCGTTTACTTAAATTGGTTTGTTTTATTTGTGCGCGGAACCGAAAACCCTTTCTCTAGCTCTCTTCTCAGACGCCAACTTCTCTGCTCCTCTCTTATCACTATATCGTCAAGCTTTTAATCATGGTTCTATTCTAAATTGATCTCGTTTCTTCGATTCCACTGATTCTTATCTAACTATTGATTCATTGATTTTCTTTGTTTTTGATTTTGCAGTCTCAACAACCCGATAATAAGAAGCCCGAGACAGAAGAAGATCTCGAGCGTAAGAAGAAGAAAGAAGAAAAGGTATCTTTGTTTTCTTTCTCTTTCAATTTACTTCATTTACAAGTGTGAAAATTCTTACTGGTGTCTGTTTCATTCATGCAAAACATGAGGGATATGAAGAGTTCTTGGATTTTGTTGTTTGTATGTTTTCGTGTAGATGGATTGAATGACCGAGAAGTTAACTAAAGAAAATATATATATATATATATATATATATAATTAACAGCTGCTTGTGGTTCTCTGAAGTTGTAAAGTTTGCAGACCAAGTGTTTGCTTTTTTGTCCAGCTGAAATGGAGAATGCATTTTAGTTAAATGATTTTACCTTCATATATTTCTTTACCTTTTTTTTTAATTTCTTTTGGTTTGTGTTATATTTCTTTACCTTTTTTTTTTTTTAAATTTCTTTTGGTTTGTGTTAGTGTTATTTAGCTGTGGTTGTATTTTTATTTTGGTATCATAGGCAAGAGAGAAGGAATTGAAGAAGCAAAAGGCCGCAGAAAAAGCAGAGATGAACAAACTTAAGGTAACAGTAAGAAAATCCGCTTATGAATTCATAAAGCTGTTTATGTGGTTATTTTCATTTTCATATGACCAATGTTAAAACCTGTCAGTGGTATTTCTTATAATTCTCTAAGGCACAACAAGGATCGAATGCTTCCAAAAAGAGTGCAAAGAAGAATGCCAAGCGAGAAGCAGATGATGAGAACCCTGAAGACTTTGTTGATCCAGAGACTCCGTTGGGTGACAAGAAAAAACTTTCTACTCAGATGGCCAAACAATATAGTCCTGCTGCTGTGGAGAAGTTGTAAGTGCGGAAAAAGTTCATGTAACAGCCAATTTGTTAGATATATTTTGAATTTTCTTTTAACCTTTGTTGATGGATGTTTAGATGGTATGCTTGGTGGGAGCAATCGGGTTTTTTTCAGGCTGATGCAGGCAGCTCAAAACCACCATTTGTGATTGTACGAGTCAAAATGGAATTTTACCTTTTTGTTTACCATTTATCTAACCTTAATTTATGGCCATTTAATAAATATAATTATTTTTTTAGGTTCTTCCTCCTCCAAATGTGACTGGGGCCCTACATATTGGCCATGCCCTGACTAGTGCAATTCAGGTTCCTTTAGAGTGCTACTAGTTCTGTTTTTCCTTGTTGATTTTGACATTGTATTTCCTTTATGCATAATTTTATTGCATGCAGGACACAATCATTCGTTGGAGAAGAATGTCTGGATGTAATGCATTGTGGGTACCTGGTATGGACCATGCTGGGATAGCTACACAGGTTGAGTTCCTTAGTATTTATTTTTGAATTTGTTAAAACTTAAGATTCATTTCTTTATATTTTTGCAATGTACTTCATTACTCTTTTTTCTTCTTGCTTGACACATACAGTAGTGACTTGAAGTTACTTTCTACTCGGTGAGTTTTCAGGTGGTTGTAGAGAAAAAATTAATGCGTGAAAGAAGTTTAACCAGGCATGATATTGGTCGTGAAGAGTTTGTAAATGAAGTGAGTTTAGCCCTGAAAACATGCTTTAAAATGTTTTAACTATGTTCCTTTTACCGAGTTTTAACTCTAAAATCAGATTGGAGCTATTTATTTTTTCATGCAAAATGTGAAACTCATGGCTTTTTGATCCCATAATTTTAGGTCTGGAAGTGGAAGAATGAATATGGTGGTACAATTCTGAGACAGCAAAGGCGAATGGGTGCCTCTCTTGATTGGTCCCGTGAGGTAAAATATAAATGACGTGCTATGTAAACTTGATGCTTTTGCAAATTGCTGTATAGTCATATTTGCTTCATGTTTCTTGCTGATTTTCGTTCTTACAATCTTATCTACTTTTCTCAGTGCTTTACAATGGATGAGAAGAGATCAAAGGCTGTCACAGAGGCTTTCTGTCGGCTTTATGAGCAGGGTCTTATTTATAGGTTTGTTTACTTGGGGAGATGTTTAATTGTAAGACATAAAAAAACTTATTATACCTTAGTTACCATAGACCAATATAATAGATCAGTTGCTGTAAATCATGAATTTACTGAAGTAACAGGTATAACTCAATGTGTTAATTGAGAAAAATAAAATAACAGCATAAACATTGATATAGCTCAGTTGGGTTTATTTACCTATCAAGAAAAGGAAAGAGCAGGATTTTTGATGCATTTTCTCTTTTACTAGAGGGGGAAAATAGGTAATAGAAGGAAAAGATATTGATTTTGGAATCTCTTCTCCTTTTCTAGTTTTTATGTTCTCTTAATTACTTGACTTAACTTGAGGGTAAAAAATAATGCAATAAAAGAGAAATTTCTCTCATCTTCATGCATCTTTGTGGTTTTCCGTCTCTAGTGAAAATAAACCAAAGAGAGCACAAGGTTCAAATTGTATAATATTAGACCAACAATTTAACCTAGAATTCTATCATGGTGCTTAATCTTTTTCTCAAGGTTTTTGGCCAAAATTTTTCTCATGATTTTACAGTGTATTTCTATGGTATTGCTGAACTAATTTCTAACGTCTTAACTCATTTAATGTTTCTCAGTGCTAAATCTTATATTTCTTGTTTCAAAAAACAAAGTCTTATGTTTACAATTGCAGATAAGCTTTGTCTTTTTCATTTCATTGCCTCTTGGGTTATCTATGCGTTTTACAGGGATCTACGGTTAGTAAATTGGGACTGTGTCCTCCGAACTGCTATCTCTGATATCGAGGTAGGTGATTTTCTTTAGGTTACTCCTTTTTTCTTTTTTTCCCTGCATCCTCCTGCATATTTTGAAGTTGTATGGTGTTTATAGGTGGATTATACAGACATCAAAGAAAGGGCTTTGTTGAAAGTGCCTGGTTATAAAGAAGAAGTGGAGTTTGGCGTGTTGACATCATTTGCTTACCCTTTGGAGGGCGAGCTGGGTGAAATTGTTGTTGCCACTACAAGGGTGGAAACAATGCTTGGTGATACAGCTATAGCTGTTCACCCGGATGACAAGAGGTATAGTCATCTACATGGGAAATTCGCAATTCATCCTTTCAATGGGAGAAAACTCCCAATAATTTGTGATGCAATTCTAGTTGATCCAAGTTTTGGAACTGGTGCAGTGAAGGTAACATTTCAATCACTGACTTCAAAATGCTATAACTTAATGTCTGTCAAATCTTGCTTTGCTTTATTTTAATTTGGTTGCCTTAAATGTTCACAGATAACGCCAGCTCATGATCCAAATGATTTTGAGGTGGGGAAGCGCCATAATCTTGAATTTATTAACATTTTCACTGATGATGGTAAAATAAATAGCAATGGTGGAGCAGAATTTTCTGGAATGAAACGGTTTGAGGCTCGTAAGGCTGTGATTGAAGCATTGCAGAAGAAGGTATGTGATTTCATTGATATCTATGTGGGGGGACTTATCTTTCATATATGTGTCCTAAATATTAATTTATCTGCTGCTTTCATATTGATTGTTGAATATCATTTATTTATTTATATTTTTAATTATTATTATCAGTTTGCTGCTCTGCTTGCGCCCATGTTTGGGTGTAGCAAGAATTGAGCCTTACCCATATCTTTAATAGCCCTATGCTTTACCCTAAAGAAAGCCTTTTTTACTCTGAGCTGGATCAGCTACATGATCATATTGCACGATTGCACTCTACTTAGGATCACATATATTCTAGACTCCAATACCAGCAAAAATAAATAACTTAACTCACATGCCTAGAAGGAAGGTGCTAGAGGGGAGGGCCATGCTGATTGTAATTGGCTTCATGGTTCCTGTTGAACCTTTTTTTATTTCTGCATTACTTCTGATAGGCATATTTCATTAGAGAGTTGCAAATTGACAAGTAGAATTGTTGCTTACATTTAAATTAAACTGCAAATTTTGGTATATGGTTGTCTTCGGCCAAATAAGAAACACTATTTCTGTCTTTGGTGATAATTGGTTGTGGGACTAAAGAAGGCTTGATTTGTTACTGCAAAATTCAAAAGAATGAGAGACAGAGAGATAAGACAAAGGGGGGAAATCAACATCTAGAACCCTAGCAATGTCAGGTATTATTTTCTGGTAAATAAGTACATTATTTTGGCGGTAGGAGGATGGGTTTGCATTATAAATGCATGAAAACTGAAAAGTCTTTAAGTTGTAAGAATATGTTGCCTTATTTTATGCATGCAAGTGTATCATTTTTGGTATTAAATTAAATTTTCATTTCATCCTTGCATGATCTCAAATTCATTAATGTTATTTTCTTCATCATTAGGAATTGTATAGAGGAGCTCAAAATAATGAGATGCGACTTGGCCGTTGTTCAAGAAGCAATGATGTTGTGGAGCCATTGATAAAGCCCCAGTGGTATGTTAACTGCAGTAGCATGGCAAAGCAGGCTCTTGATGCAGCTATTGATGATCAAAACAAGAAGCTTGAGTTCATTCCAAAGCAGTATACTGCTGAATGGAGAAGGTACTAATTAGTTTTTTTTTTTTGGGTAAAAAATTAGTGTTTTTGTTTTACTTGCTGATGTTATGTAGTGGAAGCATTAAATTACCTTTGTTTTGTGAATCTTATTTTTTTCTGTTTGATACTGTTAGATTCTCATATATGACCTAGAATTCAGTATCTGATTAAGCAAAACCTGAAAAAAAGAATGATGAATGAAAGCACCAAATTTACAATTTAGGTTTAGAAGTCTTGTTGCTTTCCATTAAATGGCTCAATGGGATTGGGCTTTCGCCTATTGTCCAAGATTCCCCACTGCTGCTTTCCGTGGGAGTCTGGGCTCAATTTTGCATGGGTTAATGAGCACTGTACTTGGTTATATTATCTTATAATATTCAGGTTTCTTGGTTGCATAACTTCACTCATTGGTTCTAAATATGCAGATGGCTTGAGAACATACGTGATTGGTGCATTTCAAGGCAGCTTTGGTGGGGTCACCGTATACCTGCATGGTATGTTACTTTGGAAAGTGATGAGATGAAGGAACTTGGTGCATATAATGATCACTGGATAGTTGCTAGAGATGAAGAACAGGCTTTAGCTGAAGCTAAGAAGAAATATTGTGGAAAGAAGTTTCAGATGTCTCAAGATCCCGATGTACTTGATACTTGGTTTTCTTCGGGTCTTTTTCCATTATCTGTGTTGGGATGGCCAGATGATACAGATGACTTGAAAGCATTTTATCCAACATCAGTTCTGGAAACTGGCCATGACATTTTGTTTTTCTGGGTTGCTCGAATGGTGATGTTAGGAATTACATTGGGAGGCGATGTACCATTCAGGAAGGTGAGTGCATATTTAATTCAGCACTTTCTAATGGTGCATGGTGCTTCTGTCTCTTTACTGATCCCTCACTCATTTAAAAATTTCAGGTTTACTTGCATCCTATGGTCCGTGATGCACATGGGCGGAAGATGTCAAAATCTTTGGGAAATGTCATTGATCCTCTAGAAGTTATTAACGGGATATCACTTGAAGGTCTTCACAAGAGGCTGGAGGAGGGTAATTTGGATCCTAATGAGTTAGCCACTGCCAAAGCAGGGCAGAAGAAAGATTTTCCTAATGGGATTGCCGAATGTGGTGCTGACGCTCTTCGGTTTGCTCTTGTTTCCTACACTGCTCAGGTTTTTCCTTCACGCTTGTTTATTCCATTATGCTTTATTTCCACTCACACTGCATCTGTTTAACCTTCTGTTCATTGTATTTTCTCACTTCAGTCAGATAGAATAAATTTAGATATTCAAAGAGTGGTTGGCTATCGTCAATGGTGTAACAAATTATGGAATGCTGTTCGATTTGCTATGAGCAAACTTCCCAATGACTATACTCCTCCACCAACAATAAATCCTGGAACAATGCCTTTCAGTTGTCGATGGATACTTGCTGTGTTGAACAAGGCTATATCAAACACTGTATCATCATTAAATGCATATGAATTTTCAGACGCTGCAACTAGTGTCTATTCTTGGTGGCAGTATCAGTTTTGTGATGTTTTCATTGAAGCAACCAAACCTTACTTCGCTGGTGATAATCCGGCCTTTTCCTCTGAAAGGAAATGTGCACAAGATGCTCTTTGGGTTTGTTTGGAAAGTGGCCTGCGTTTGCTACATCCATTTATGCCATTTGTAACCGAAGAGCTTTGGCAGCGTCTTCCAGGAGTTAAGAGCCATACAAAGAAAGAATCTATAATGATATGCGAATACCCATCACCAATAGAGGTAAGTTTAAGTTTCATTTGGCTGATTTTCTCTGCTTTGGTTATCCTGACGACTGAAAATCATGATAACCGGGAACCAAATATTTGTGCAAGTTCAACTTTTAACTTTCAGTTTTTGTGCAATTGCTGTTAATATTTTCCCTATACAGAGTTGGACCAATGAAAGGGTGGAAATTGAAATGGACCTTGTGGAGTCCACTGTAAGGTCTCTTAGGTCACTTAGAGCACAGCATCTAGCAAAGCAGAAGAATGAAAGGTAAATTATTGGCTGCAATTATTCCTTTTTTTTTTTTTTTTTTTTTTTGAGAAAGCTAGCTTTTGATTGCCTTCTTAGCCATCTTTTTGTCCTTTTTAAAGTAAAATCATCAATAACAACTGTATTGAACGATTTCAATTTATTCAGGTTACCTGCTTTTGCATTTTGCCAAAATAAGGAAGTAGCAGAAATAATCAAATCTGGTGAATTAGAGATCTTAACCCTTGCCACGTTATCATCTTTAAAGGTATTTTGGATTATTTTCTCAATTTTGTTGCAGCATATTGAAGATGGATATCATCATGTCTCCAATTCAGAATTTCATATTATTTTTCCAGTTAATGTATAGTTCAATCTTCAATTTTCAAATGGATACTCTGCAGGTTCTACTAAGTGGTGTAGATGTTGCTCCAGCTGGATGTGCATTTGAGAACGTCAATGAAAACCTTAAAGTTTATCTTAAGGTTCAAGGAAATCTTAATGCTGAAGCAGAACTTGAAAAGATTAGGAATAAGTTGGATGAAATACAGAAGTAAGTTGGCATATACTTAAGCTCATGCTTCTTTAGATGTCAGTATAAACGAAGCAAGTTGCCAGAGACTACTGTTCCAGTGGGTTTATTTTTTTTTTTTTCCTGTTGTCACACGTCTATAACATAGAGTTGTTATTTTCCTTTTAACAGGCAGCAGGAGAAGTTGAATAAGATTATGAATGCATCTGGGTACCAACAAAAGGTTCCATCTCACATCCAAGAAGATAATGCTAATAAGTTGGTAAAACTTCTTCAGGATTTTGAATTTTTCAAAAAAGAAGAGGAACGAATGGAATCCGAAGCAGATCGTCAACAGTAGTACGGTTAACATGTTGAGTTTCTCCAATTATTAGGATGATCATTTTACCTCACCAATACCATGTTTCTGTTTTACCAGTTCTGGGGGTTTTCACTTATCACACCATGATTTTCATCATGTAGTATTATTACTTAATGGTTTCCCAGTTATTGAAGTTCACTTTTTAGAGACTTAATCAAACAATATTTGCTTTAACAGATTTTTCGAATTAATAGAAATACATTTTTTTGTTCCATGGTCCAATTAAATTCTAACAATTCAAGATTTTATTGTTCTGTTTTTAAAGTGGCTTAATTAGAATTTTTGTTGGAAATGCACTGAGAATTTGTATTTCTTTATTACCATCTCTGTTTCTAAAACACAGACTTTACTGGAGAAGGAAAGATATTTTTGTTGTATTCGTAATTATCCTTTGAATCACCGAATCTTTCAAGTGGTTCGTGTTGTAACTTCGGATATTCCTAGGAATTAAACAAATAAATAATTAAAGTGGAAAACAATAAAGCAAATTTTTTTTGGACATATGCCACAAATCTCCATTATCAAATTAATCAATTACAATCACTAATCATAACAATCTCTCTAGCAAACTCTCAATCTAATCAACCCAACATGGGTGATTCTCTCACAACAACCTAAAGCTATCTTAGCTTTCTTTCACAACAATACAACACTTTCTATCTTACACAAAAAACCTAAACATAAACTGCTTATTTATACTAACACAAACTTGAACTCCAAGAATCTCTTTCCTATTAGGATTCTTGTCCACCAATCAAAAAACTCTAGAAAAATCCTAAACCAAATCTAATTAGGAATTGGATCAAAATCCTAACAATCTCCACCTTAACTCAAATTCCTTTATCAAAGCTTAATTGCTCCACCCTTTAACCAAATCCACAAAAGTAACTTTCTTCTTTGTAGGCAAATCCACATCCTTTTTCTCAATTTGATGTAAAGATACCGATCCGTCTCCTTTAATTGTGCTTCCATACAAATTCTTCGAATTTTTCACTCCTTTCATCACAATCATCGAACCTTTGGTGATCTTCAAGCCTCCACCTCGGCAAAAATATCCATAACCCAAGCTATCCAACTTTCCAAGCGAAATCAAATTCCTTATAAAGTTTGGAACATACCTCACTTTCCCAAGCATCTTGACACTTCCATCATGCAAACGAAGTTTCACATTCCCAATGCCTTCAATTCTTTCTTCACCATTATTAGCCATGTAAACAGACTTATCACACTTTTCAAGCTTCGAAAACCATTTTTTTTTGTGCAAATATGTTCAGAACAAGCAGAATCAAACACCCACATATCTCTAGTGTCTTTCTTTTCTTCTTGCACCATCAAAACAACATCTTCATCAGAATATTCCTCACTATCAGCAGCAGCAACATTAACACCAGCCTTATTCTTCTCTTTAGATCTCATGAAATCCCCCAAATCATCCATTTACTTCTTGCAGTAGGCTTTTATGTGCTCCATCTCATGACAATAATAGCACTCCTTGCTACTCATATCTACCCTTGGCCTCGAACTTGATCTTCCTCTTTCATTGAATCTACCCTTTGATCTTGCATCATTCTTATAATCTCTTCCATTAGATCTTCCACGATCCACCATCAGAGCACCATTCTCTTCATCTTTCTTTTCAGTTTCTTTCAATCTATCATACTCAAAAATTGCAGAAGTCACATCTTGCAAGCTCAAGGTTTTTCTACCAACCATCAAAGCTCTAGTCACAGGATCATACCTGTCGGTAAGAGAATTAATCAACAAAACTGCTTTATCAACCTCTTTCATGACTTCATCAACACTTGCCAGCTGAGTAACCAATCTATTGAACTTGTTTAGGTGTGCCCTTAAACTTGTTCCCACCTTCATCTTCAATCCAAATAATTCTCTCTTCAAACACAACATGTTAGTAATCGATTTTGACATATAAATCGACTCTAACTTATCCATCAACTCCTTTGGGGTTTTCACATCTAACACATCATATTTAATTTCAGTAGCAAGAGACAAACGAATTGTACTTACCGCTTTTCGTTGAATATCTCTCCACATGTTGTCATTCATCGCTGAAGGCTTATCAGCTTCAAGCGCATCTCCCAATCCTTGTTGTATTAACACATTTGTTACCGTACTCTGCCACATCTGAAAACTGTTCGTTCCATTGAACAGCTCAATCTCAAACTTCAAAGCTGATCCGCTACTTTTTATCATCTCTAATCAACCAGACTCTGATACCACTTGTTGTAACTTCGGATATCCCAGGAATTAAACAAACAAATAATTAAAGCGGAAAACAACAAAGCAAATTTTCTTGTGGACCTATGCCACAAATCTCCACTATCAAATCAATCAATTACAATCACTAATCATAACAACCTCTCTAGCAAACTCTCAATCTAATCAACCCAACATGGGTGATTCTCTCACAACCACCTAAAGCTATCTTAGCCTTCTCTCACAACAATACAACTCTTTCTATCTCACACAAAAAACCTAAACATAAACTGCTTATTTATACTAACACAAACTTGGACTCCAAGAATCTCTTTCCTGTTAGGATTCTTGTCCACCAATAAAAAAACTCTAGAAAAATCCTAAACCAAATCTAATTAGGAATTGGGTCAAAATCCTAACAGTTCGCAAATGCAGCAAATTTCACTACCAGCAACCTTGAAGACATGATTATGGATAGATTACATAGTCAAAACACATGAAGACAAAGCTAATTACAATTAACAGACCTAACCAGTTACAACTTTATAATATTTTACTAATAAATAGTCTTGGACTCAATGGATGACAAGGCTAACTTATACAATTGGGCCTTCTGATAGTCCAACTGGGCTTAATGCTGGACTTGGCGTATAACAAATACCCCTTTGGGAAACAACCTTCACCTCAAGAATGAAATGAAGTATCTTGCTGAAGAGTCATATTTGCTCCATGAAACAAGCACTTATGTGACTACTTTATTCTTCTGCTTGACAATCCTTCTGTTGAGGATAGCCACTGGTTCTTTAGCAATCAGACCACTAGAATCCAACATGGCAATTGAGCTTGAGTTCGCAATTTTCCAATTTGCTTATTAAGTAGGGACACATGGAAAAAGATGTATTTTAAACCTAAGGGGTTGCTAATGCTAAAGCTCATAGACAATTGTGCC
Source organism: Corchorus olitorius (assembly GCA_001974825.2). Classification (NCBI taxonomy): domain Eukaryota; kingdom Viridiplantae; phylum Streptophyta; class Magnoliopsida; order Malvales; family Malvaceae; genus Corchorus; species Corchorus olitorius. The sequence continues at coordinate 92,244 of AWUE01019057.1, forward strand.
AATGCGTTTGTTAACTTGGAAGGGACCATAAAATTTAGTAGCAAGCTTCATGTTGGGGCATTATGTTACTGAGGCTTCCTTTATTAGAGCAGTGCAGGGAGAAAAAGCCTTTTCTTTTTCACTACTATTCTCCTTACATGCAACCTAGCAGTGTGGCCATTTGTTTGATGTGACCTAATTTAATAGTAAGTTAGACTGCCTTTTTTTTTTCAATGGAAGAAAATGCTACAGTGGCTAAAAGTTGCTTCTACTGCAACTGTCAGAGAAGCATGTGTTTGCAAAGGGAGCCTGAGATAAACCATATCGCATCGCAAATACTCCATTAGATCTCTTCTTGTCTTCCTATTGTTTCATTCTATGTTTGAATGTTTTGCAAGTGAAATTTGAGTAGTCGGATAGTAGCTTCACCAGCATTCAAGCCCCTATCAGCAATAGCTACTTTAGATTCACTTGGTAGAGATGGCAAACAGGGTCGGAACTAGAGATTTTGTTTTAGGGGAGTCTTATATGATATAAAAGTGAAATTGACAAATGTTTTATTCTACAAAAGTCATCTATAGGCATTTCTATATCAAAATTGAAAATTTTAATAAATTTTATAAATTTTCATTTTAGTTGAGAAAAAGCTAGGATTAATTTACTTAAACCAAAGCTCGAGTTTAAGACTTCTTTTCAAATATCTTTTACGTAAAAAAATTCTTATAATTTTTTATATATAAATAACGGAAAATTTCTATAGAAAAAAGTTAAAACGTTAAACGTAAAGATAATAAACAAAGAAATAAATAAAGTCAACATAAGGTTGCAAAATTCACATACAATTTGAACGTAAGACCATAAACTTTGACACGTAGTTAAGCTCCCAATAACATGTAGTTAGGCGAACTGATTAATTTGAATTACTCAAAAATGTTGAAAAATTTCTGAAAACAAGAAAATATTACAAGACTTTGAGGTGCCAAGTTTTCTCAAATACAATATTGCCTAACTATTTTAGACAAGTCGTATTTGGGATACAACAAAGCCACTTGAGAACATTCAGAGAGAAGTAGAATTATTGGTTCTGTCTCTTAAATGTTTATGTGAAAGGCTCTTTATATACTTGATCAACATACATGTCTTTTCATATAGACATAACTTTATGATCAATACATGTTTTTCCAAATAGACATAACTTTATGAATAATTATATCATATAGATACCTTTTATAGACAAATAAGTCTCTTCATAATTATCCACTTACGAACAAATGCCTTCAATAAACATCAACATTCAAAAAATATCCAACAATCCCCCACTATTTTGGAATGTTGGTATTTTGAGCTTTACCAATCCAAGTATTTACAAACTAATTCCCCCTCTAGTTTGTTGACATGAAATCCATAATTCACTTATAAGCATAGCGCATACAAGAAGGATTCTTAAGAATTGGACCTTCAATTTGTGTAAGCATTTCAGGATGTTAACGAAGTACATGGTGTCCTAGGATTGAACCATGACTCCTTTCGTCTAGGGTCGGAAACACCACACACACTATACTTAAGTTCTTCTAACCAAATTTCTCGTTTGCTCCTAGCACTATGACTGGCCCTGTGCTAGCGATCCATTTTCTATGAATATGTACAAGAGTAAAACCCTTTTATACTCTTATTGAAGCGGGACCACTTCATATTCATATAGGTGGAGTCACTTGTTGTTGATTAATTCCTAACAACCTTTTATAGCTCCATTAAGAGTTTAATAACTCATCCTCTCTTATCACATTAGTACTAACAACTTCTATTTAGTATGGGACATAATTAGTACTTTGAGCAGACATTCCAATAACTTGTTATTACCCATTGAACCTCAGTCTGTAACCCATTTGGTCAAGTGCGGTTGGGTTCCAATTATTGGTGTCTAAGGGTTATATTTTAGTGCCCATACTAATTGTAGTCTCCACAACTTATCTCTAGGCAATGCCTTAGTTAACGGACCCCACAAATTCTTTGCTGAATTTATGTTGGAGATAGTAATCGTTCCATTAGAGATTTATGTCTAACACAATCATATGGATTTATCAATCCCAAACTTTATAAATTTATGCATATTTCTAATATGCTTTAAACATTCATGATCCAAGGAAATAGTTGGCATTGGTTGTGGCCACAACACTATACTCATTGTTTAATTTTAATCAATCTATTTCCTTAATCATATCCATCAAAATTTTCTTATAGTACAAATGGATAATTTCCAAGAAATATACAAAGTCATTTAGTCCTTTTAGTTAAAGTAGGACTTTCCAATGACTTTCATCAATAAATTGTACTACACTCTCTTTGTATAATTTACATAAAGTAAGATTATACCAACTCTTATTACATCATAGTGATATAACTCTTTTGTTTCTCTAACTAGAAACCAACTTATCTCTTTGTTTCTTTAAGAAACCAACACTCCCCCACTAGGTGGAATCACACATCCAATCATCAAAGGATGTCTCTTTATCTTCAATAATAAAGATCACAATAAATGAATCCAAGTAGCCATAAATGAAAACTATATTCATCGGTACCATTTGAGACCCATTTTATACCTAATCGTATAAAGATCATAGTCTCAAAATAAAATATATAACATCTCAATTTATATGAGGTTGTACGCCAATAATTCACCTTATGATAAAATAATCATAACTCTCATATACCACAATGCTAAGCTTGTGCCCAATCATGAACTTGTGAAACAAATAAATTACTTGTATATGGATAATTTCCATCACCACCATAATTCATGCTTCTAGGAATAATTATAAATTCCGTATCATAAATTGCTATAAAGCTTGTGCTCACGATTTGCATGAATTAATTCTCAAAGTCATTTTGACAAATAAAAATTATATAACTTCTTTAATCAATTTGAAGTTATCTCACAACATGTTTATTTCTTACAAAATAATAGAAATAAACATTAGATATAAATCATATAAATGAACTTATATATATCTCATTGACACAACAAGCATGCACAAAAAAGTGTTACTTCCTTCTATCTTCAAATCCAAAATTTCATGCTCCTTTTCGGTTTAATAATCATGTCTCCATTATTTTCATTTGATTTAAAAATAACCATGATTCTACCGAAATAATCAAGGATTAATAATATCCATTAATTGCCAATATGCAAAAAATAATTTGGAATTCATGACTTATCAATGTCATGATCAAGAAGGGAGAAACTTGCATAAAATAGCAAAAATTCAATTAAGAAGTAACAAATGAGAAATTTATCTCTTCCATCGATCAATTAATTCTTCATGATCCTCATTGATTTTCTTGCTTGTGTTCATCAATCATTCTCTTTAAAAGAGTGACTTCGCATCATGCCCTCAAAGCCATTTCATAAGTTCAAGGAATATTGTCTTAGAATTGTTAAAAAATTTCTGAAAACAAGAAAATATTACAAGACTTTGAGGCGCCAAGCTTTTTCAAATACAATATTGCCTAACTATTTTAGATAAGTCGTATTTGGAATACAACAAAGCCACTTGAGAACATTCAGAGAGAAGTAGAATTATTGGTTCTGTCTCTTAAATGTTTATATGGAAGGCTCTTTATATACTTGATCAACATACATGTCTTTTCATATAGACATAACTTTATGATCAATACATGTCTTTCCAAATAGACATAACTTTATGAATAATCATATCATAAAGATACCTTTTATAGACAAATAAGCCTCTTCATAATTGTCCACTTATGAACAAATGCCTTTAATAAACATCAACATTCAAAAAATATCCAACAAAAAATATATAAACTAATTATATATATAGTTAGACTGATAATTAATAGTTTAATATTACTACTAAAAATAATTAATGGTTATTTAAGTATAAATGAATCAAAATCATATAATTTGTTTCATAAAAAAACACTTATTTATTACTTGGGGCTAATTGTTCAAATTGGTTCCCAACGTTTGTGAAAATGCTCAAATAAAGGTCTAACCTTCTAATTTTGTTAATTAAGTCACCAACGTTGCAAAATCGACTCAAATTAGTCCCTGACGTCAAATTAGAAGGTTAGACCATTCTTTGAACATTTTCGCAAACATTAGGGACCAATTTGAACAACTAACCTTACCGTGGGGGGGGGGGGGGAGGGGGGGGCAGATTGAAGTTCAATAGAGTTACATAATAATAATAACGCATATATATTTGGCGGCCTCCCACCGCCACCCCCTAGCTCCGTCCATGAAACATGTGAGTAGGAGCAGCTTAGCCATATATTATTTCATAAGGTGAGGAATGGGTGGAAGTGTGGAAAGTGGTATTATATATACCACCATTCAGTGCTAGGTAACAATTTAAACCACTCTTTTATTGGTTAGGTGACCATTTAAACCACTCTTTTGGTTGTTCACCACAAATGCATCATAAGTAGGTTTTGAGACACCCATTCACAACTTTGGCCATTCGATAGAGAGAGGGTTATAGGAAGTGGATCTATTCAGCTTAAATGCCAAGCAGTTGAAAGAGCATAAACCAGAAATGGCTTGATCCTTGTTAAACGCAATGGTTTCAAAGGCTCCATGAAGCTTAAAAAAATTGTGAAGATAGACTTGTGCAACCACTGTAGCAGTATAGGGATGTGACAAGGGAATAAAGTGGACATATTTGCTAAGCATGTCAACTACTTTCTTCATAGTATCTTCGCCCCTGAAGATGACAACTCTTTAATAAAATCCATAAAGACATCAAACCATCAAAGCACACCTTAATAGTGTGAAGGATTCAATGATCAAGTATTATTGATGTATAATGAGTATATTTATACATGAGTTTACAAAGTAAAAGGTTAGGGTATATACGATAAGGATAAGCTTTACAATAGCTAAGTTATAAGGCTGTAGAAGTATTGTCAAGATGAAACTGTAGGTTGGAGATTAGCCTTATCACCCTCCCTCAAGCTAAGAGGTCTTGGTAGAACTCGTAGCTTGGTTCGAAGATGAGCAAAACGTGTCCGAGAGAGTGATTTTGTGAGACCATCAGCAATTTGGTCGGCACTGGAGATATATTTGACAAGAAGCTCCTTCTTCATGACCTTGTCTCGTACATAGTGAAAATCAATTTCCAAATGTCGTGACCGAGAGTGAAAGATCGGGGTAACAGTCAAGTAAGTGGCACTTAGATTATCACATCATACCACTGGTTTGTGACAGGAGGAAGACCCATCTCCGAAAGTAATGCACATAGCCAATGAACTTCACTAGTAGCCGCTGCCAAAGCTCGATACTCTGACTTGGTGGAGGAGCGTGAGACTGTCCTTTGCTTCTTGCTGGTCCAAGAGATGAGAT